>JALNIO010000127.1:0-40448 GCA_023509875.1 Rugonectria rugulosa
CCAATCTAGTTTGCCTGTTAGGAGCACTGTTCTTTATACTCCTTACATACGATAAAGCTGTGTTTGTAGCCCCCCTATCACACCGTGACCCCGATATCTTGCATCAAGTCCAAACTTGGCTGGCCATTCCACTACCTATTTCAATCTGAAAGGCTAGAATGAACCTCGCAAACCAGCTCATATGGCTGACATCCGATGTGTCAAAGGGGCCGTACTGTTGCATCTGCAGATATGACGTCGGGGAAGCACTGTACCCCTTTATGTAGCGGACATAGTCGTCATCAAACGCGGCTACAGTAATGAATATCTCTCGGTGGTCCTGTGAGATTAGGAGCCGTCTGTTCCAGATGAGTTAGATTCACATCGCAAGTAACATAACTCGGTGTCTTACCGATGAGTTGCTCCTTGTCGAGGTGTTGGTGGATGCTTGGCGATCCATGCCGCCATTTGAGCGGGTTCTTGCATCGAAACCTGCAAGTTCACGCTGAGCTTGCTGTATCTGAAGCACCGCTTGACCTCGACGATTACTGCCGGGACTTGGTTCTTTCCATAGCGGAGCAGGCCATCCACCCTGGCCTCGAAGAACTTGTCTTTGGTCTTCTTGCCGGTTGGCAATGGCTTTTCAACGGTAAATTCCTGCCTACACAAGGTCCATTCTCCCACTACCTGAGTGTAGTGGAGCGAAATTGCGTTGAGAAATAAGATGAGAGCGGTGTTGACAATCTGCTCGTCTTCGATAATCTGAATCTGACGAGCGGCATCGCCCCGAAGTGGCGAGTTTGCTGTGAATGGGGTGAATAGAATAGGAGGAGTATCATCTGCCTCTGACTTGGGTGTGATCTTCAACGCCCCCAGGTCCTCTACCAAGTCCTCCAGACCATCACCGTCAGGAGGAACAGGGCTCCCATTCCGGAAGGTCACAGGGCTGGTGGTGTTGGCACCCGTCGGGTTTGCGCCTCGTCCCCTTTGTGGCGTAAACGCAACCTTGAGGACCGAATCGAATGCATCGTCGTCGGGGTTTCTCTGGATGACAAGTCCCTGGTAGTAACGTACGAGGGCGAAAGTGCCTTGCAGCGTACCCGGACCAATAGCTTTACCCAGTCGGAAGGAGTTCTTATAGCTGTTCCACGAATTTTGCCCGTCCAGGAAATCTCGGGCCTTGTTGAAATTGACTGAATTGAGCCAACGCTGACTCACGCAGTCATCAGGGAAATCCGGAGCCTTCTTGGAAGTAGGCCAGACGGCACGAAGGAGAAGAAACTGTGCAAACTCAATCTTGGATCCTGATTGAGGGTTTGAGTAAGAGTGAATGGACATATTGTGAACTGAATGTTCCCTGGCTGCGTCATTCCATTGACCAACATCCGCCGGCAACTTCTGATTAGGAGGCATGCTGAAGAATGACTGAAGTTGATTACCTATGGCAAGGACCAAAAGGTTAGGGTAGATGAGGATCAAAAGGCAATGCGTTGAACTAAGACAGGCTCAGTTTACCTAGAAGAAAAGAGGGAGTAGGGGAGACAAGAACGAACAATAAAGCACAAATTATTGGTGGCTTGCCTTTTTTCTGAAGTTGTATGGAAGGCACTCCATTGATGTATTTATCTACCTGCAAGTACCTCCCGTGTCCTCTGGGACGGAGGACTGTCGTTCGGCAACTGGGCCAATGGTGATCTGGGAGTACCTAGCCTGGCGTCTTAGAAAATCATTTACGCAACCGCCCATCTCTCGCTTTGATACGTAACTTACGGTCTAGGTTTTGTGTAGGATGGCTGTTACCCAATCGTTGCACATCACAAGCAGCAGGCGTCACATTGCGTCCGCCAACAGTTCCCAGAAATAGAGGCTTTTACGCAATTCATCGTGATGGAACCTGTTTTGGCGCCAGCCTCGTGAAGATGATTGGATGAAAAATTGAGGTACTAGGTCTCAGAAATATGCGCCATGGGGGATATTCTCGTCGTGTTGTTGGTGATGTGCATGTCATGTTGTTTGTTGGTGATGTGCGAAAGATGGTCCCACTGGTTCCTCATTTCAGGCAGCCATGGAGAACCATGGGGACCAAGAGACCAATGAGATGGACCTGAGACTCTAGAGATCTACCTCAAACGGTCGTTCAACTGGATCAGTTGAGCCAACTGGATTAGTTGAACCAACTGGGTCAGTTGAAAGTGGCTCGACTCAATGGTCCAGCCGCCAAAGCCTTGTCAAGTACCTGCACTTGCCGCGCACTAAGACTTGTAGATTCACGTCATTTGATAGCCACGACGTTGGCGCAACAATCTTTTCACCAGGAATCCTTCATCCCGACGTCGGGGCGCCTGGTAATAAGCAGTCGTTGCTGGCTACGGATATACTACTGTTGGTGATTGCTGCTTGCACAGTGGACCAGGCGGATCACGTGTATCAGGTAGTGATTGGCCCTTTGTTTTTTTTGGCGCGCGCTTCTATTGCCTCGTTGACCAATGACGTTGACCTTGCAGTCGCCTTGGTAAACAAAGTACGAGCCTCAATCAATTCCTTGCCATCACAACACTTGCCCAACCACACCATCTTCACAAATCTCTGATTTATAAAGCCCCATCATGCCTCCTCGAACTCATCCCGTAAACTCTCAACCACGCTCGCTCGTGCCTGAACCCAACGACTATACTGAACAAGCTCAACTCACCACCATGTTCCGCTCAAAGCACAAGCAAGAGAAGCCTGAGCTGAAACAGCAGCCGAAGAGGGACCAGGCGAAGCAGGCAAGTGCAAGACCAGCTAACATGACGCCGGGCCCCTCCAGGCAACCACAGCTCAGCCAAGAAACTCGACGAAAGGACCTCATCAAGCATGTAACAACTGTGCTTTTCTGTCCAGTCAGTAACTCCCAGGACCGTTACATTAACCCTCGAGCCCTGAATCTCCGTGTCACTCCTCTCGATTTTGTCTCTGGCAAAGCTGGCCATCTCGAACAATTCATCAATCCTATTCCTCCGGAGACTATGTTGAGTTGGTTGAAACGCACTCGGGCGTGGCAGATGCCCAATGACATTGTTCTAAAGCAAAGAGACTTGGATTCAGCCTTCATGGATAGCCCTCAGTGGGAGGCTCATCGTCTGATGTGGGTCATAGAGGACTATCTGGAACGCAACTATGATGGATCTTCCCATGGCATCACGGAAGCCAACACAGAATGGACCGACACTCAGTGCGTCAAACCCACACTCACCTTTTCCAATTAAACATTGTTCGCCCCCTAACTGAAGCAGGCCCCCCGCTGCCAAGAGTGTCAACAAAATACACACTGGAAACCATTGTTGGGCACTCCGAAAGGTCTACCGTCAGGCTCTGAAACCCGCCTCCCGCAATGAAAAGGGTCTTCCTCTTAATCCTACGAAGCCCCATGTCATCTGTTACCTTACAGACAATGCGCGCCACCAAGAGGAAGCCCTTCTGACAAGCGAGTTGAGCGTTCTGCTGTTCATGACCCTCGACACAGCCCTAAAGACTACCTGGCAGACTCAAAACATCATCCCGGTATTACTCTCCTTCTCACAAACTTCCATTTCTCAATACCCTAATTTTAATTTTCTCTAGGTTACTCTTGTGTCCGGATCGCACAGAACTGTTCGTGTTCTTCAGTGTGTATATGATACCTTGAAGGGAACCTTTGACATTCGAAAATCTCCCCTCGTGCACTTTGATACTGGTCTCATGAATGGGGGAAATCAAAAGAACTTTGTGACTTTACTGGGCTGGTTGATAGGCAAGCCCGTTGGAAGGACTACTTAAATTATATGTACCTACGTGCGAGGATTAGTATATGACTGGATTGCAGCGCTGTATTACTTACAATTGCATTCAATTTGTGGCCTGGCCTAGGTCTTTATCTTTAACATCTCCCTTTGTATGTCGTAGTGCTTCTTTCACGGACAGAATCCTCCCATCTTCGTGCACGACACCAAACAGAAACACTTCAAATTCCGATGGAGGCTTGTTGGAGAACTCGACAGACACTGTGTGTCGCTCGGCAAGCTGGTTGCCGTCACGCAGGAACTGGTTGACCTTGACGGTGACGGCGGTCGTTATGGCGCGCAGGTGACGAATGTGGTCGACGAATTCTGAGAAGGATAGAAGTTTGCCGTCGACTTCCTGCGTGTATTCTGGAGTAAAGAGACGTTTGAGATCAGACTCGGTGGTTTCCGCGTCTCCAACGAATATGCTCTCGAAACCTGCCGCGAACTTTTCGCTGCTGGACGTCCAGTCGACGGTGTCTTGCGCTGGAGAAGTGGTCATGATGAGATTTGAAGAGATTTGGATGAATGCTCGCGGGGACTGAAGGAAGCGAGTGACTTGGATACGTTTGGAGTGGTAGAAAAGTCTGAGATTGATGCCCAGGCTTTGAAGGTCAGGTCGCATCTTTAATATGTAACAATCCCCGCGGAATGTCCGCGGACCCTCCGTAGGAATTAAGACGCAATGACGCTTTGGTCTCTCAAGCCCATCGCAGACGTATTTAAAATAGGCGAATTCGTGGGGAGTTCATGATGACATGGAAGCAAGTTTATGGTCTGGAATCTATTCAGCCAAAGTTGTCTCTCCAACAAGAAGTGAGACGGTGTTGAGACCCGGTGTTGAGACCCGGTGCTGGAGAGCCTCTATCAAGATCTTGTTCTTAACTGGGTAGATAATATGTAAATTGCCGGTTGTTCTACAGTCATTCTTACAAAATGACCATTTTTATTTGAATCGTCAGACAGTTATCTCACTCATTCTTGTTGGAGATAGAGCATCATGGGCTTGCCTGTGTCCCAAGTACAATTATGGTACTCCCCTGATCCCCTAGCTACTATTGACTACTATCTGCTCGCCTAACAATCTCAAGGCGCCACATCCCGGTGCCATAACTACATCCTCGCATACAATCTCGTTGTTGAGGCACGGCAAGTGAGACATAACGCAGGCTTCTTTCTCTTTGGTCAGTCAGCATCTGCACTCAACACCCCGCACCGGCTCCTTAATGTTCCGGGCCGATGCGGCTGCCCAGATCAAAACACGGGACAGCTCTGGCTTGACCGCTCACTCACTGGTGTCTGTTATCCGTCGTTTCAAGATGAACGGAGGCTTCTTTGGCAGCATGCACCTGGCGCCGCAGTACCTTCCGGGTATGCCGCCGGCCGGTATCAACGCTGAACGCGCTTCCCGCCGCGTCGAGTGCGGCATCTGTAGTTGGCCTGTGGTGGCTGGAGAGAGCTACGTAGCATGTGAGCTCGCGTCTCTTCCCGTTCAAGTCCCCGGTCCCTCGTTTTCTAATAGCCAAGCAGTGAGAGAAAACGACATTGTGCTCGATCCAAATTCATGCATGGAAAAGGCTCGCTTCCCCAGGTATACCGATCTTAAAACGTTCATTCAAGGCCGGTGGAACTGCCGGCTCTCCGGCTGCTGGCGATGCGACACTTCCTGTGAGGCTGTAGCTGTGCATTGCGACTGCTTCGACATATTTAGGGCCGAGTGCAAGGCTGTCGATGCTCTCCAACGTCTCTGGTTTACCATAGAATGTCGTTCACCGTGGTCAGCGTTCCCAGAACTCAACCTCGACAGTGATGCAGACGTGGCTGTGGGCGAGGTTTATCACACCGCCGAGGCAGTCGGCCTGCCCACGCTGAAACGGCTTCCCCCGGAGCTGGTGCGGCTAATATACCACCACTCTGAAACCTGTTTCTTTTGGCGCTGCATTTCCGCTGCAAGCTTTAGCAAGGAGCTGTCGGCACAGCCCGCGAACTCGGAACCCTTGACCAAACTGTTGTTATCAATGTCTCAGTGGGAGAGGGGAAGCGAGCCGCGTATGCTACGGCCAGAGGATGACGCGAAATATGTACGGCTCACGTTTGACGGCAGAGGCCTCAAGAAGATGGAGAAGTTGGACGAGAAGCCGACTGATCTCGGCTGGCGCTCAGAAAAGCTGGTATTTGCTATCGTGGAGCAAAGCCAAATGGAATTGGTTATGACGAGGCACCAGGTGACTTGATCTCGGCCTGGCATGAAACATGCCTCTCATTCATGCTGACATGGCCCAGTACGGCTGCGCACGCTTCCTGTTGCCTCCCGTGAGGAAAGGATATCAGATCTGGGACATGCCCAGTCCTCCTCGCCTCGAGGACTGCGGCATATGCGGGCGTATCACGCAATCCATGCGGTTTCGCACCGTTGACCTCCAAGATGCTTCAGGTCTCACCATCTTCTATTCACACAGCAAGGTGTACGGAATGCACGCTCATACACGCGCGGCGCCCGATGCGACCAAGTCATTTGAACGTCTATGCAAGCGGCGTCAAGAAGCGCTCACGTGGGTGCATCTCCCGATACCCCCCAACGACGAGCTTGTTGCTCTCGGACTTCGGATGAAAGAAGTCGGCGGGATGCCCACTGTCCAAAAGGCGAGCTTCCTTGTAATGCCTCTCCCATGATGCCCTTGGACAGAGTCACAGACTAAGAAGCACAGGTCCGCACCAGACTGGCTGGAGATGTCTTTCTGGGTCCCTTTCACACGCCAAGACACGCTGACACGGTTCTTTGTGCACGCCCACCCAGGTTGCTCTTCCATAATATGCCTAACGTAGGCCCAGCCACTGTATTCGGGACATATCCCTTGAACCCAGCCGAGGATGCAACGTTCACCCCGTTCAGACCTCACTTACCTGCCAATGCTGCCTTCCAGCAAGCGTACGTCTCGACCGCTCCGTTGGCAGGTGTCACTCGCATGCAGGTTCTTTGCAATGACGAAGGCTACAGTAAAGGAATCCTATTGGACTATGACGACGGGGCTCGGCGTGCACTGGGGAGCTGCCGGCTGGGTCTCGATGCTGTGACGACTTATCTGAAGCCTTCATACCTGTGCCATCTCCTGATTACTAGGCCAGAGACACCTCCCAGTACCTCCCACCAAGCAGTTCAGATCAAGGGTGGATGGGAAGACACGCATGATCACGAAGGCGATGGCTGGACTTGCGCAGCCATGGAAGGGACCTTGGAGTTTTGGTACTCAGAAAAGGAGTCGTTGGTAAGAATTGACAACCCTAGCGACGAAGAAAGCGACGAGTAAATGCGGTAGAACGATTCGATATCGTAGGTCTATTGTGATGAAGAAGGGGGAGAGGGGATGTCCCGGGAGGATGACGTTAAGAGGGATTGAAGCTGGGTTCGTGAAAGTGATTGATTAACCGTGGACGAGGATGTAAGACGGGTAATTTTGTAAGTGAGACCTGGAGATGGTTCTTTGGTCGAGGGACTGCCACTTGGGCACAGTAGAAACGCACACGTAGGGTAGTTAGAGTGGTGATATGATGTTATGTGAGATATATTCATACATGCGTGCTGTCAAAAACGGTATTCCTCTTGTGAAAGTCATTCTCGCGGTTGTTTGCTGTTTTGTGATGCAGCGCGATGCAGGCTTTGCTACGGAGGCTTCAGATGGGTACCTATGGTGCCTGTAAAGGGCCAACTGGGGAGGCCCCAAATATCCTCACTAACTACTAGCGTAGGCTTGTCGATTGAAGGAAGACTGGCCAGGTGGTCGGAAATTTGTCGTCTTTGAGGGTTGGATCTGCTATTGGCTTTTTACCTTATCTCGATGACACTCACGCTCTTTTGGCAATAGTATACCCTCTCCTCCTAATTGCGACCCAACGACGGTTTGCCCCGTTCAGCCTGTACGCCACGGGAACGTAATTTTGTAGCGACACTGGCGGCAGACTTCGAGGTTGCGGACAGCACACCCGTTACCAGAGCCAGGGGATGCTTCTGCTTAATCCCCATGTCACACCCACGCTGGCCTCATTTTGGCCGCCCTGCATGACGCCACTGAAGCGGACACAACTGAAGCTGGCAAGCTGGCACAACTGTGGCCGCACTTGCAGCATCAATTCCTTGCCACATTTGTGGCTTTTGGCTCTTTATAAGAATAAGACGAAACCAAGAGTTTGAGAAGTCAGACATCATCTCTATACTCTCCTCTTGCATCTGGATACCTTTGATATTTATTGTATTTGGATCCGCGGTTACTTTATTACCTATACTGCATTGAGCAAATATAGTTTTGGACACGCAAGCGTGCTGATTTCTTTTCCTCAACCTGGCCATGCTCCAAATGGACTTTAGCCAGGATTCTCCGAAGCCCATCCGACACTCTCAAGCTCAAGTGCGCCCTGTGCCAGCAACGCGGAGCTCGCTTACTGGCTCCTGCGCTGTCGGTGGACCGTCGCTGCTTTCTTCCTCAGTTGGAGCAGGCTACAACTCTTGCTACAGTGACAGCAGTTTTGACGATGACTTGGACAGGGAGCAAGATGGCAACAGCAATTTGGAAGACGAGCAAGAGATTCTTTCGAATGAAACCCTCGCTCACATGAGGCGGAACCTCGTGCTGTCCTCTTACCCAGAGGCTCGGGCTTGGGAGGATCGTGCGGGCTACACTGCCCCCGAACGACCATCATCCAAGGGCTGGTCGCATTTCTCGCATGTTGAGCATGAGGAAGATGCAAGCGACTCTGGAGTCGTTGTCATATCCCGTCCAATCGGCACGTTTCATCTTGCCTGCCCCTTTTATGTTGCGGATCCCAAGAGGCACAAGCTATGCATATTGGAGGATGATTTGCGATCAATTGAAGATATAATCCAGCATCTAGGGCAACGCCGCATGGAACCTCCGTACTGTCCCATATGCTATAATGTCTTTGGCAGTTATATTGATCGCGATGATAACATTTTGGAAATCATATGCGAGATGCGCGACAATATTTGTATTGATGGGATTGTCGAAAGTGACAAAGTTGAATTATTACGGCAAGATGACGTGCGCCTCAGTACAACGGAACGCTGGCATCATATCTGGGACTTTCTCTTCCCAGGAAAGACAATGCGCCCATCTCCACACTTGGAAAGTGGTAACGGACTCGCCTTATCCAAGATCCGAGACTACTGGAGGATTTACGGCTTGGCAACAGTTTTGGAATACATGTCAAGTCAACCCGAACATTTTGAAGATCCATCGACACTGCGGGATGCCATGTGGAGTCAGGTTCTACATGATCTATTACAAAAGAGAGCAGAGGAGCATTAAGATGTCCTGACTGGAGAAGAATTGATTCACTAGATATCTAGTATGAAAATGCAGCTGTATACAACCAGATGAAGAGGAGGAACTCATGCGAAGCCGTGGCTTCGATTGCGACATTAGAAGAAATCTCCCTGCGACGTGGGGTGTTCCTCATAAGATAGAAGGAAGGATGGATCCACCGGAAGAGTCCAAGTTGGAGTTGGCTCCAGCATTTGAGACTGAGAGAAGGCGCCCCAGTCGCCGGTGCTAGCATTGACCCAATGGGGCGACATATTCGCAGATTGTGCCATGACGCCGTCGGGAGTACATGTGTTCATTCCAAGTTGAGCGAGTGGTAGAAAAGATCCTGTGTCGCCCCCATGAGGGACTCCGGGTTGGTATTGATTTTGAACCGGCTGAACAGAGCCACTCAAGGCACGTCTGCTCGACAGAAAGGACTCCATATTGTCCAACAGGTCAGCTGCAGTGAAGCAACGATTCATCATTTCCTGCAACCGAGCAAGCGGTTCATCTTTCCTCCAGAACGATAGAGCCTCTTCCAAAAAAGGCTTCAGATAAATTGATGGTGGCAGCTGGAAGCCTGGACACAAGCGCGCATAGATGTCCAGGTACTTTTGCTGGTCATTCTGCGGTTGCGACTTCCTCTTCGGCTTTTCCCGGCAGCTTTGTACGTGGCGCTTCCATGCTTTTTGGCCATCAGTGTCTTCGGCTCAGACTCTGTAGCATGCTGGGCAATAGTGTGCACCGAGGTGTTTTCGGCGGAAGTGCTGCGGGACATCCTTTATCCTTGTGCATCTTATCGAGACACAGGCACCATGTTTCTCAGGGTCGTGCTTAAATAGAGGGCAAGAAAATGGTTCCTCCGTGCCCTCTTGGGTGATGTCTTGTGTTGAATTAGGGCTCCATTGGTAGGAGCCATGGGGGATACGGCTGAAATCCGACATGATGAGAATGGGAGTGAAGGAACAATAGTAAGAACCTTATTCAGGGTAACGGCAGAATAGATGGAGTGGCGTTGGGACGAAAGGCCAAAATGAAGTAAAAAGTAGAGAGCGTATATATGTGTAGATTACGGAGTACCTATAGGGGAACAGGAGTCAGAGTGTTTTGCTCTGGAATTATGGTAGGCAAGCGGCCTCACTCCTTGCAGCCACATGTGAGCCATAGAAATGGTACATCTTGCCAGCTTTCCTACCCATGATGCTGCCTTTGTATCTTCACGTGTGGCTTAGGTCGCACAGTTGTGGCTGCTGTACGGCAACTGAGTATGCCTACTTGGTCCGGGATCGGGCTTTCAGGATATCTAAGCCGCGTGCTGCGCAGCCGAGAGCGTGGCCAACGCAGACTGGAGATGGTCAAGACGGCGTCGAAAGCGTGGGCGGGCATTGGCTGGGGCTCCTCAGGTTTGTGTGCTGGTCACAACTGTGCAGCAGTCCATTACCTCAATTGAAGAGGGACTAAACTTGGAATAGAAACCGGTCAGACCCTGTTGGTCAACAATTTGTTCCAGCGAAAATGTTCTCAACACATCTGGACGCCAGCGTCATGAAATACTTCGGAACGCAAGCGGCAGGTTCATTCATTAGCTCCGGCTGCCACAGGCGTTCCGGCCAGCGGCCCCACGGATATCTCTCCGCTCCCGCTACCGGACTCCGAGCCCCGTCACCTTCCCGCCCATCCATTCCACCTGAAGAGTTCTACAGTAGGTTAGTTCGTGCCGTCGAGAAGAAAAGTTGGTGACGCTATATCCCTTCAGTTGTGCGAGGGCACGTCTGATGCATTTGACCCACATCAGACGTGCCTTGTCGATGGACATTAAGTTACATGACGCAGGGACGCAGCCCTTTGTGCTCCTCCCTGCCAACCGACTGATCCCCCCCCCTCGTCCCCTCAGGACTTGGTCAAGCCCCCATCCCGACAAGAAAACGGCCTGCGTAACAACTGCTCGACCCGCCCGCCTGGCGGTACTTATTTTGTGCCGTTCACGGCCTCAGTCGTGGCTGTTTTAGAAGTATGAGTCGTCAACCCTACTACGCAAGTCATCGTCGGACAGCGACATGGGTCGAACTCAGCAAACGAAGCAACATAAAAACGATAAAGATTGCCAAGAACCCTCTATATACGTAAAAGATTAAAAATGACCTCCCAACTCCATTTATCCAACTAGTTCGGCCTGTTTCTAAAACATGTCCCTGGATTGAATGCATGTCCGAAAACTCCCTCCCTGACCCTGGCTTGTCAACCCTGTATCCGCATAACCTCTTTCAACCGCCAAATGCACGTTCCCGTTACGGTGACAAGCAACTACCTCCCATAGAAATCCGAGCAGAGACCGAAGGTGCCTCATTAACGAAACGCAATATGGCCGGTGACGGTTTTGATGCCGGCATCCTGAGAGAAGTCGACACCGACGTGTCACCGCTGCTCAGGAGAGTCAGTTACAGGGCCTAGGCCAGCGAGTGCTGATAGTGGGATTTGAGACACTGATTGTAGAGAGTATTGGACTAACCTTGAGACAGAAGCACATGAGCCGCAGTTGGGGACCATGGAAGCACTTGAAGATTGGGTCGGCATGGTTGAGTAAAAGTCACTTTGGAATATGTGACTAGACTATTGGTTTCATATTGAAAGTTCCTTGAAGGAAAGGCTGATTTGAGCAACTTGAATTGTTGTTACCTGTAGACTAACATCTTGTTGGTTTTGTTTTACGCCTTTATAGTCCGTCTCAACGCCTCCCTCCCTCCTGGGTATGGCTTTGCGCAAAGTCCAGTTCTCAGATCCGACCGATGCAGAGGAGATACTCCTCTTCCAATATACAGAGTCGATTTGCTCCCCGCGTCTTGCCTGTTCCTTTGGAATTGTTGAAATGCGCCAGCTCGTTCTGCTCTCAAGAGTTTTGCGCATCGCGCAAAACTGCCGCTCCACACACACTTGATGATCCTTGCTAGTTATAGAAGGCACACACAGCTTACAGGTGTGTTTGACCGCTGGATTATTCGACAGCTGAGACGCTAGACTGCTTGCCGTGCTGTAGGCAGCAGGCCAGGCGTTTTACGGAGGCAGCCCGGGCTTACAGGGGCGGCATCAGCTAGTTCTGCCCGTCATCCTCATCTGCAACTATTTCGTGCTTTTATTACTCTGCATGTATCAAAGACATAGTACTCATGTCTGTACCCGAAAAGGCGTCTTTGTGACACTGGGCTGTTCGCCATGGAGTCCCCTCGTTATACGAGCCCATTACTGCAGGGCGCCCCGTCAAGCCCGAGGGTTGGGTCGCCTCGAGATTTGTCTTCCCTGATGGAACGCTTGAGAGACAAAGGCAGGCAGTGCCTCATCCGGCTCAAGACACCAACAAGTTCAGGCTTGTTCCGCTCATATGCCAAGGGATTGCCCATCCGTCGCTGGAGGTCCGATCCTCTTAGACAGACTGCACCGGGTCTCCTCGAAGAAACCGCTTCGCGCCCTCCGTCCAACCACTCTTGCTCCATCAAAGTGCTTTGGTCAACTGCGACTAATGAGAGCCCGCCTGAGTTCCCCTTCATCAATCTTGTATCGGACTGTACCGATTCGAACCAGTCTCTCCCGGAACAAGAGGCCTTGCGGACCTGGACCCCGGAAGCGAAGCCAACAGACACTGACGGTCCGGCAGGCCAGACACGGAATCGCCGCCAATGGTCTGACCGAGTGAAAGGGTATACGAAATCGATGAAGAGTATTGCACGATGGGATCGAGGAGTAGGGCTGGCCTCATCGGGTGGCTCCCATCCCGGATTGGTTGGCGAGCTTATAGGAGTCGGCAGCCAACACGAGACTGACAAAAGCTCAACCAGAAATGGGTCTTCTGATGGACGAGGTGAGTCTGGAGTCTCCTCTCTCGATACCTCATGCTGACTCTGTCAGCGAGCATACCAAGCCGAGAGCAGGACATAGATGGAAGCCGATGTGTAAGCAACCCAATTGACAGTTGGCAGGCATCTTGGGTTGTGAGAGCTGACAATTCTTTCTTTCTTTTAATAGGGTTCCGCGCAAAGCTCAACCCATTCGCCCAAGCCGCGGTCCATTGCAAGCCTTCCCGAAGATGCCTTAGATGGATTCCTGACAGACAACTCTTCAGAGCTTACTCTGCTCCGAAGAGATAGCATCTTTACCAACACCAGGCCTTCGTCCATTGTATCGTCGGCAACCAGCACCTGGGACTCGTCGACGGGGAGGTCCATTTCTCAACCCACACGCCGAGATTCACTCTACAGGAAGGCCCTGTCGTCCTCATCGTCATTGAGCATCAGCTATCGAAGCCAGGATATGAAAGCATCCTCTACCGTACCGCATGGACCGACCGACCCAGAGATGGAGACACTCTCTTCAGAGCGAGCGTCAAGTATCCCAGCCCAGCAGTCGCCCTCATCCGCCACCTCTTCCCCTCAGTCTATTGCTTCCTGGTTGGCTTCCGAAAATCGTTACGTGTCTGACCAGGTCACGTTGACCGGTTGGGTGGCTCAACAACGTCGACTGAATAAGTTGTATGCGTCGGAAGAAGAAGTACTGGTTGAGGAAGAAGAAGAGTCAGCATCGTCGTGCCAAAAGCCTGAATCTGGCATAGAGCAGGCTCCGAACATGGGTAACAAGCTTGCTCTGAGCACCATTGATGAGGGGTCTTCAGATGCTGGATGTTCCAACACGGAAGCCAACTCGACGAATCATGAACGCTTGGGAAACCAGACTGATACTGGACATCTGGGCCTGGCAGCCACCTTGAATCAAGAGATGGCACCCAGCCCGGCAACAGAGGCAATCACCGACTTGCAGTCTCTCTTTGACCAGGCTCCGACCGTGACAACCTCTGTCACTGACCAACAAACTCTAGAAACTCTGGATTGGTCTGAGACAACTGATTCCGACGAGACAATGTCTGATGTTTCAGATCAGACAGACGAGTCGCTGTGTGAAGCTCTCGCCGCCAGCCCAATGGATCCCGCTCTTCTCTCCGCGGCTCTCACCCTAAAACACCACATCATCTCCCTCGTGGTGACGAGAGTGCGGGAATGGATGAGGTCTTGCCCCAGTGGGCATGCCGATTCGGGGCGATCAGGGGGCCCTGGCAATGGCTCAGTTTCTGGGGGTGGTAGCTCAGGGGATCGCAACAATGCCAGCAGAAAGAGAGCCTTTGATAAGGGAGATGATGGCTTCGATAGAGGAAACGGAGACGACCAAGACAAGCGTCGGAAAATGGACAGGCTCCCGGTGGACGCAGAGACCTCCAGACTATTCCCAGCCCTAGCATGTCCGTTCATGAAGGGCCATCCGGAGAGAAAGTGGCCCAAATGCCAAAAAGGGTGGCCATCCGTCTCCAGAATCAAGTATGTTCGCGACCTGATCCCATGTGAGATTGTGAACCGCGAGCGCGAACTAATTACCCATCCCAGAGCACATATCTACAGGCACCACGGGCTTCCGATCCACTGCGAGAGATGCTTCAAAGAGTTCGATACAGAAGACGAGCGGAAAGAACACGGTCGATCGGAAGTTCCTTGCGCAGTCCGTCCTCCACGTGAAATGCTTGGGGTGGACGCAGCTACGATACAGAAGCTCAAGTCCAGACGCGGAATACAGAACGCAACAGAAGAGAAGAAGTGGGAAATGGTGTACAAAATATTGTTCCCGCTCGCCCAGGATATACCTTCGCCTTGTAGGTCGAGCCGAAAATTGTCTATTCGTATGCAATTTGCTAATGTCACGCCAGACTTTGATATACAGACTCTTGAAGTCGGAATGACTCCCCAGACACGAACCCAATATCATATACTTTTACGGAGAGAGCTCCCCGACCGAATCATCAGTCAAGTAAACTCTCGAATCCGTGATACACCCGAGTACCAGCATCATCCCTCGCAAAGAAGCCTCTCGACAATCATTCATCGTGCGGTGTGGGATGCCTTTGATGATGTCTTGCCGAGTTTGCTTCCGCAGAGAGAGGCTCTGGAAACGCCAAGTGACGAGAGATCGGATACTACTGCCATGTTACAGTACTCGGAACTGCCCACGGCCTCTCTCAGCCTACTGTCCGCAGACGTCTCAGGCACGGTGTCTCCCATCACGTCCGTCGCCTCCCAGCATCATGAGCAGATGTTGCCAGATACTTTCATGTCGAACCAAGATGTTTTACCAATCGGAACTATGGACCACGAGCATTTATCTCAACATCTCCCTCGGGAGGAAAACTTGCGGATGCACGTCGCGGAGCATAATCTTTGGGCATCTGAGTTTGTGCCTTTATTTGACCACACTGATTCTTTCGATTTGGATCCGGACCCTAAGATGGACGATTTCCTGACCGAGCGAGAATTTTAAAACCCCCTCCGTTATTTGATTAATTGTATTGGGCCTACATGTGCGTTAAGATGTAGATGACGCCGAGATGGATGTTGTGTATAGGTCACCAGTTACTGGAAGAAGAAGTCGGCACTACAGTATTTATGTTGGCATTGCCACACGAGGAGTTAGCAAAATTTATACTTAAATCAGCATCTTAATTCTTGAACTTGTATATGCTGCATTTTGGATGTTTCCCGGCAGTATAGTGAGGAGGATTTCTCTACCATCGGAGGAATACTTTCCCGGTCCGTAAATTATAAGCAAATTTCTTGCTGCAGCGACGATCCCTTGAATTCTTCACTTTCGTTTCACATCGTCATTTTTCTATACTCAAGACTACCTTCACTTCATACCTCAGCCATGGTCTTTACTCTGTATGATGCAACCGTCGTTCAGACGAAGTTGGCCCTCCAGACTCTCGACCACATCCTCAGCGAAGCAGAGAGACAGCCCAACTCGGATGCCCTCCCTCAAGCTCGACTGTACGAGGACATGAAGCCCCTCACCTTCCAAATCCACTCCGCAACGAGGTTCTCAGAGAAGGTTCTCGCTAGGCTGTCCGGCAGAGACGGCGTCGAGTTTGAAGACGACCTCAAGACCTTCGCAGACATGCACTCGCGCATCGCCAAAGCCATCGAGGATCTGGACAAGGCCGACAAGGATACAGTTAACCGACTCGGAGAGGAGGTGGCGCCGACGGAGTTGCCATCTGCTGGAAGTAGGGATATCAGTGGAAAGGCATTTGCCATGGGGGCGGCTATTCCCAACATCAACTTCCACGTGACGATGGCTTATGCGATTCTGAGAAAGGAGGGAGTTCCCTTGGGAAAGAGGGACTATATCATGACGTTTGTTACGGAACACATTTTCGCTCCTCAGTAAGGGATGTCGCATGTTGGTTATATAGTTGGGTGGCCGGATGTTGCCATGTGCGGCATTTATGGCGAGCTGGAGGCGGGGTAAGTATCGCAGAGAGAGATAGGTTCAAACGCACCGTAAATTCAACGACTTTCTAGCGACATGGGAAAGCCTAAAGTGAACGTACGGGATTCAATTGACAACCTGGGATCATCCCTTGGGTCCGGTTGGCCACCGTCCCTGATGCCCTCGTAGATGCCTGTCGTTACATCCACGTATCACTCGCTATTACAAACTGCCAATGACATCAAGTAACCTTGGCGACTTGGCAAGCCCTTGACCAAGTGTAACCTTCTTCGGCAAGGCTTGTGTCTCTGGCTTGGCCTGTCCCACAAGCCGACAAGTAAGTCAGGACAAGAGAGGACTGGCGTGGCTTACCTGTAAGAGGTGTCACGCCGCCATCCTCCAAAGCTAGTTGAGTAACTTGAGAGATAATCAAGCTCACTAGTGTGACCATGGGCAGAAAGGTGGAATATCTTGCGGCTGCTCGAGGTTGATAGAACGTCCTGCCTGCGTCTCCGAGATTCGACTGGTTCCGCGTCTATGAGAGTGCAAGGTTTTTGTCCCTATTTGACTTCTCGAGATGTGTTTTCCAAAACCTAGTGACGAAGGGATTTCTCCAAAGCAACAGGTAATGCCTTCTGGTGGGTTGGAGTGCCTGGTTGGCGGTGCCATGGACCTTGTCGAAACCCAACTCTTTTCCTTGTATCCGATCTCGTTGGAAAAGGGGCTTTGAAGGATGCTACAAAAGGCGGCTCTCCCCAGATCTTCCTCAAACGTCGGATCAAGCGATTCCTGGGCGGTGCGAACCGCCTTGTCAAGATGATCTGTGTTCCATGTTCTCGGGTAGGGTTCAGCCAAGAGTATGGCAAGCTGGCGCGGGTGGAATGTTCGACTGGCTTGGTTAGAAGTCAGATTGACAAAATTTTGATCTACCTCAACAGATGGTCGAGGTGAGCGATCTTCCCTCTCTTCGAGCATCTGCTTCGAAGCCAGTTCCCGCGGTTATTTAAAAAACCGATAGCGATAGCGAAACCGAGACTTCCATTACGCGGTCTGGGATGGTCTAGGATTAGGCAGCTATTAATATTGTTCACTCCTGGTTTCACTATGCGCAAAGCCTCCTGAACCTTGGATTTGCATTGACAATGTCCAAAAGAAGATAGTCACTGTTACGTAACAGTCGATCATCGCCTACATCGCTTAAATCGGCTATCCTTCTCAACAACCAAAACATCCTACTACGTGCCTACGTCTATACATGACACGAATATGTCAGAGTCAACTTCATGTTATAGACATTACCTCGGAAGAAGAATAAGGATCTACTGATTTCGCGTAGCCATATCATTAGGAACAGATGTTGAGTGCCAGGCCGCGTATTCAACTCCAGCAACATGCCTGATGACTTCAACGTTCATCATGGTGACTCGTAAGCCGTCCATGTAGCAACAATCCGTGTATGAACCTACTATTTCTACTTATAAAAGAAATCAAGACGCTAGTTCATGAGAGGTTAGTTTCTTAGTTTCTCATCGCTGAGCATGCGAACCATGGCGTTCCCTGACGCATTCAAAGCCGGTGCGGCACTTGTTCTTCTGGCTTACGCTTCAGCGGCCAATGCTTACCTGTACAACACTACTATTCAAACCAAGTACGGCCCTGTCAAGGGAGTCCCCGCCTTGAACGCCACGTGCTGCTCCTATCTCGATGGTTACGAGAGCGTGACCGTCTGGCGAGGCATTCCTTTTGCCGCCTCCACGGGCGGCGAGAACAGATGGAAGCCTCCTCAGACTCGACAAGCATGGAACTCGACGCTTGTGGCCGACACGTTCGGGTCTGCATGCCCAGCTGGCACTGCGCCCTACGGCAGCCCTGATACCGTCTATGATGAGGATTGCCTCAACCTGAATATTTGGACTTCGGCGAACAGCACCTCTGAGAAACGGCCCGTCATGATTTGGAGTTACCCAGCCGGTGCCAACAACGCGTGGGCCATGTTTGACGGCGGTGCCATGGCTCTCCAGGACATTGTTGTTGTCAATTACAACTACCGGACTGGGCCTTACGGCTGGCTTGCGCTCCCAGAGCTCCGGGAAGAATCTGGGAACCTGACCACGGGCAACTATGGCATTCTTGACCAGCTTGCGGCGCTGAAGTGGGTGCACGAGAACATTGCCGACTTTGGCGGTGATCCGGACCGCATCACTTCAGTTGGGCAATCTGCTGGAAGTGCAGCCGTCTATCACACTGTCAATAACCCGCTTGCCAAGGGCCTCATTGCCGGAGCCATTGCCGAGAGCGGCATTCGAGATCCCCGCGATCCGGAATCTACATCGCTCGCAGAGGGCTACAACAACATGTCCACTTCTGTTGCTCTGAGCAAGGAACTCATGTCTCTACTCAACGTCACCACGCTGGAAGAACTCCGCACCAATGTCACGGCTAAAACAATCAACGAGTACAGCGGCTTCACTTCCTTTTCCAACTGGAGAGGAACCATCGACGGCTATGTGTTTCCCATGACATACTGGGAGCAGCTTCACAAAGGCCCTGCCAACGACGTCCCTCTCGTCACTGGCAACACCAAGGATGAATCTGGCGCTGCGTATGGCACCGATGTGACGGTTGAGGAGTACAAAGAGTCTCTTGAGTCTACATATGGTGACTTTGCGGCTCGTTTCCTAAAGGCGTATCCGGCATCCAACTCGACCCAAGCATCCATGAACACCAACCTCATCGCCCGGCATGCCTCGTTGGTTGGCTCCTGGAACTTTGGCACATACTGGTCCAAGACGGCATCCTCGCCGTTCTACACGTACTACTGGGACCACGCGCCGCCGGGACAGAGCCGGGGTGCTTACCACATGTCCGAGATTGTCTACATGATGAACAATCTCTACGGTACCAATCTCACATGGACCAGTGTCGACTACGAGATTGCTACGACGCTGAATGCCTACTGGGCCAACTTCATCAAGACGCAGAACCCCAACACCGGGGGCAGCTACAAGAACGGGTCCTTGGCGTATTGGGCCTCGAGCAACAGTTCCAGCGCTGAGACTTTCCATCTTTCACCTGCTGCTCCGGTGAATGCCAACGGGTTGCCTGTAGGCTACCAGCAGGTGCCAGTGGCGACCGACGAGCGTGTCCAGCTGTGGAGGGAATTCTTTGCCAGCAGGACGAATGTTACGCTGTAGTTTACAGAGCCTGTGTGATTGATATAGGTCGTCTTAGGATACCTTGTGTTTTCAATTCGCTTTTATTGTTTGAGAGCCCGGCATTTTACACGGGTATCATTTTGTACGTTACATCTAGAAAGTAGGGCCCTACCTACAAGTAGAATTGGGCAGACGAATTATCTTCTTTTCAAAGTAAATAGACCTGGGATAAAAGTGGAATATCTACATGACTATCTAGTCTAATATAACCAGCGTCTTTCTCGATTGTACTTGTAGACAAGACTTGATAATTTATCCTGGATCTAACGCATAAATCGGCCTCAGGCTACTTCATCTCTGGTCACCAGCTTCCGGTGAGTTGCGTCGCCTATACGGTCCTTTTTCTAATTGGAGACGACACTGATGCAAGATGCTTCTGTAAAGTATTACGATGGCAAAACTTTCTTTGAGTCCAAAGTGTTCGAGGCCGATATGGAGTTTGGATTTCTCTGGACAACATAATACTCTTTGTTTAGGAGACAAGAGTTTTTGTCTAGTCGAGGAGTTCTTTCTTGGTAATAGCAAAGTATAAGGAAAGTTTTAAACTACATTTCCTAGTGCACATTGTACATATATCTTATCAGCATCTAAAAAAGACCACCTGCGTATATCCTTTAGCTTTCCAAGGTTACCAGTCGAGACGAAGAGCCTACAGAGCTAGTTGTACAGTCACCTACCTCAGGTAGATAGAGCGACTAATTAGTTGTTGTACCTTGTAATTATGATTTGCTCCCTCAGTTTCAAGAGAGAATCTCACCATCTTGACGCCAATATTTCACCGTTTCTAGGGTAGCTGCTTCTCCGCTTCTTCGTCGCTCCTCTGTCGGTCATCCCGAGTTTCCTTTTCCCCCTCCCAGCTTGACCTTGAATTACTTCATACTGGACCAAGCATATGGCAACGTCATCTATGACTATCAGCTAGGCGCTAGCCGGCGGCATAGTGCCGATGTCAACCAATTTGACGTGTAACCTCAACAGTTTACCTAGATCAGCCTATCCAATTGCGTCTTGGTCAGTTGTACCGAGGTCGAACTGCTTAGACCCAGCTGTTCAAACAGGCTTGCGTCAGCACCTTGTTGACCCGAAACAAGCTGTTAGCCACGTTTATTCCCCAAGCCTCTTTTAGGGTGTTTGAACACTGAATCCTCTCACCCCTGCTCATCCCCTCTTCCACTCGGACTCTCGGAGACCTTTGGCCCTCCCTGTGGCACGTGTCATCCCAGGCGCAATCAACTTTATTCGTATTTATTCGTATACGGATACTTTGTCTGGGGTAGCATTGACGTGTTTGATCTCGGCTGGCTCGGCTGGCTCGGCAGTTCAGCTGTCGCGGTTCCTGCATAATCGAGGCTATGTTGGGATCGTCGGAACGTAGGCGGTTTCCCGTTAGAATGCTTGTCAAACACTCTTTCGGACCTTTTCCAATTTACTGGGATCACGCTGCCCTGATTATACGCAACACTTCTGCGCTTGGTTGTGAAAGTAACTCAGATGGCTTACGCGTGTGAGGAAATTCGCCGTCCAAGGAGGCTTTTGCCGCGAAAGGGGGCTGTAGATTCATCATGGAGTTTTCCCGGATGAGACTCTACAAAACGGCGCGTTATCCTCTGAGAAAAGGTACTCTTTTGTGATGACAACATCTTAGAACTTGACGCTACCTTCGTTTACTTGCATCCTTGAGCTGCAATGCATACTTGTACATATTTGCCCACTATCCTGGGCCTGCTGGCTCCAGCGGCCAGGGCGGCTCTGTATGATTCCGTCATACAGACGCCCAAGGGCCCCGTACAGGGTTATGCAGCCTTCAACAGCAGCCCTGCCAACATGAATCTGACCAATTGGCGCGATGTCACTGTGTGGTAAGTTGACACCCGAATTCCTTATCTTCAATGTTTGTTTATTTTTGACACCTGGGCCTCACTCAGGAAGGGCATCCCTTTTGCCGCAGACACCTCAGGGGAAAATCGCTTCAAGCCTCCCCAGAATGTCACGGCTTGGAACACAACCTTAGACGCCAAGGACTATGGCTATTCGTGCCCATCGTCTGGCACCACCTATGCCACCATTGGCGAAGACTGCTTGAACGTCAACGTCTGGAGTGCAGCCAACTCGACTGATGCCAAGCTCCCTGTTGTCATGTGGAGTTACCCTGCTGGAGGTTCCAACGCTGATCCTCGCTTTGACGGCGGTGGTTTGGCTGACCAGGGCATCGTCTTTGTCAACTACAACTACCGTACTGGCCCGACTGGTTGGCTTGTATCTCCTGAGCTGACCGAGGAGAACCTCGCCCGCATCGGCTTGAACAGCTCCGGAAACTGGGGCATGCTGGATCAGTTTGCTGCTCTGCAATGGGTTCGCGACAACATTGCTTCTTTCGGTGGCGACCCTGACCATATTACCGTCATGGGCCAGTCAGCTGGTTCAGCTGCGACATATCACATCCTAAACAGCGCCCTGACTAAGGGTAAAATCGTCGGTGCTATCATCCAGAGTGGTCTCCGTGATCCCCATGATCCCTCCGCTGAGGAGCTCGCCGAAGGTTACCAGACCTATGAGGTCGCCGAGGAATACGGCGTCTCGTTTATGGAGTCTGTCAACTGCAGCACCATTGCCTGCATGCGCGCCTTGCCCATGGACACCCTTGACACTTCTGAGCTGGGCGGTACATCTGGTGCATCGTTCAAGGGAACTCTCGACTTTTACTGCATGCCTGATACCTACCTGAACACGCTGAAGCTTGGTCTGGCCCATGACGTCCCCATCCTGACTGGAAACACCAAAGACGAAAGCGGCGCATCTTACGGTCTGAACATTACGCTCGCCGAATATCTTGACGACTTGAACAGCACCTACGCAGGCGAGTTCGTGGAGAAGTTCTTCAAGGCCTACCCAGCCAACGATTCCGAAACGGCCTCCGCGGCTGAGAATGCTCAGTACACCGATCGTTCCACGGTAGGAACGCAGTTCTGGGCCAACTACTGGTTGAGCAACAGGACCAGCCCCGTCTGGACCTACCTCTGGGACCACGCTCCCCCGGGACAGACGGCTGGCGCTGCCCACATGACGGAGATCCAGTACACGCAAAACAACCTCTACAACGTGTACTATGGCGACTGGGAGGCAGAGGACTATCAGATTGCCACCAAGATGAGCGGTTACTGGGCAAACTTCATCAAGTATGGCAACCCCAACGGCGATGGTCTGGTTCAATGGAACCACGTTAGCACCAACACGACGACAACTCAGGAGCTTGGCGACGGCTGGGGCTCCAAGATTATTGCGCACGCTGATCAGATTGCCCTCTTCAAGTCCTGGTTCTCCACGCTTGACGCTCTTTAAGCGGAAACTGGTTAGTGTAGACTGTTGCCGTCGAGAGAGGTGATACCTGGCGTATCCCATGTCGAATCAAAATGTCTTGTATGTAGTCAAGTCCTTTTATTCTCTTTTATCCTAGATAGTTTCAAAATAGACCAGTCTTTTCGCACCTCACTCATCTGTTTCTTCTCACCTACCTTGGTCATGTAATGTCTACTCATGTTTTGCTATAGCCGAACGGACTAACCTGCACTATAGATATGAACGAGTCAACAAAACATCTAACACTCAAGTTCATTGTCCGAGCTTTTTTATTTAAAAACGTTCAGTACGAGAATCACAGTTGACCTCTGGGGATGCTCGAGGTTGGTGATGGAAACGGAATTGTCATGATCTACTTCGCTCCTCAGCGTACAATATATATTTACTAACACAAAGCTGTTGGTTGCCTATACACTACACTCAAAAACGATATTCTCAGCTGCCATCTAGAACCCCGCCTCCCTTCACCTAACCTATCTCACCCCGACTCGCAATTTGCAGAACAACTTGCTCAAGACTCAACAGGCGCTGTGGTCTTCAGAGACACAGGAACGCTGTCTGATTTATTCGGACCCTCCTGATTCCACTTCAGCTTCCAGACGCCCGACGTGTTTGTCTTTTGGGCCCAGAACTCAGACACCAGTGTATCGTCCTCGCGGTACATGATGTATGGGCCGTATGTTCTGAAACCCGTGGTGGTGGCATTAGACGGGATAGCTGAAGGCTTAGCAAAGCCCACCTGGTCGTAGGCATCGCTGTCCGTGACAATGTAGAACTCTCTGCCCGTTATGGTGCTGGAGTTGCTTGTGACGTTCCATGGCAGCTCGCCAGTGGTGTCAATGGTCCCTAAGATGAAATTCTGTCAGAATTGCATTAAGAGGAATAGAGTGTCTAAAGTACTCACAGGTGATTGGGTTGAAAAGAGTCGAAGAGTTGGAAATGTAAGCCAGTCCTGAATTTTGTTAGCAGTTATGCGTCTCTTTACCTACGCAACTTCCCCAATACATGTATACACTCTGTATCGAGGAAGAGGTAGGTGAACCAGAAGGGAGGTGAATACCATTATCACCGGCATAAATGGCGAGTCCAGAAATGTTGTTTCCGTACGCATATATTTGTACATCGTCAGCTCGCTTGCTGAGCCCGGGCTTAGCAGCTGCATCAGCAAAGGCAAGGAGGGAAAGCAAGCAGGCGGCAGGTTTGAACCACATGGTGAAAGTGCGATGTGCGAAAAATACGTAATGAGAGACTAAGACGGGAAAGAAGCAAAAGTAGCTGATAAGACAGTTGTGGCTGTCTCGGTGGTTGGTTGCAATGTCAGGAGAACGGTGGCATTTAACGAAGAATCTTCGACTTAGACTAATACGTATAACCGAGACTACGGTGATATTCGAATGATACCCTACGAACCTGAATAGCCAATGGCGCGAAAGGGGCTGCCCAAGCTGACCAGGCAATGACGGCAATGCTCCCCTGCGTACGTAGCCCTACAAGCGCGCCGCGTCACTCTCCAGACGCCCACTTGACCTATTCAGAGGACCCCCTGAGGGCCTCAGACTCTAAATTTGGGTAGTTTACTCGGAACTTTCCCTCTCGCTTGCAAACGCACAAGCGCTCTCGGTGCCGTTGCTCCGGGAATGACGCGGGGCAGATGCACGTATAGATTGGACGTGAGTGAAGAGCTGCAGTATTAGTCAAGTTCGCTTCGACGAAATGAAACACTCAAGGTAGTGCTACGTATGCGTTTCTTCTCCTGCAGTTAGCGCATATGTTGGGCTGCATCGCGTACAGTCGCTTATAGTGCCGAGTCTGCCGATAGCTTAACGCCTATAATACATGCCCAGCTAGAGAGTTTTGAGTATTCTTTTCCTTTCTGATACATGGTGGCTTTGATATCATAATACTTATGATAATACTTGTATACTCTAAAGAGTCTTCACTCACCTACGTACGGTAAAGACGCCGAAACCTTGGATGCAGGTCGGTTAAGAGAAGGTAACCCAAACTACCTAATTAGGGAGCCTGCTGATCGTAAGGAGTTAGTATCCACGGAGTTGATGGACTGCCGTCCAAGCACCTCATTACGTGCTCATGACGGACGCGTTCTAAGAGGCCTATAGCTGGCGTAACCTCCTGATTTCAATACTACGTTGAAACGAAGAGTTGCACTTCTGGCCTAGTTTGTTCCTATCTTGTCCAACATCTCGGGCGCTTCGCCCGGACGCGTCATGGAGAGATCGGAGTCTACTCTTACACGCAAGCTGGGGTCACCTCGTATCTGCAATATTGTGTAGACGAGGCAGGCGCAGTGGTTACATGTTGCAATGGCCAAGGTGGATTGCAATGCTACGTAAGTCCTCCATACTACGTAGGTGGTAAAGGAACTCTGGGGTCGTGACGACGGTACGGTAGGAATACTCCATCGTGAAGCGAACCGAAACGGCTCCATGATATGCCTTCACCCTATTCGGGCGCGGTGGTACGGAACTTGGGCTCAACTTTGACGAGTTATCGTGAAGGCAAAGTGCGTTGTGTCTCCCCCGTGTTTGTCTATATAGATCAAGAATGTCTTGGCTCTTGTTGGACTTACACAACATCATCAGCCTTCTCATTCTATCTATTACTCAATCTTAAAAGTAGATAGGGGAGTTTTTTCAATCGTCCCTCTTCCCTTTCTCGTCATTCTTTCCTTTCACCATGCATTTCTTTCGTCTGTTCTTCTTTACTCTCTTTGCCACTTTGGCTACATCCATCCCTCAATATTCAACCCCCTCTTTGTTTAAGCGCTGTACAAACAGTGCTGATGATCGTTCGTGCTGGGGAGACTATGACATCTCGACCAACTACTACGATGAAAGCCCAGACACGGGCGTTGTCCGTGAGTATTGGTTTGAGATTACAAACACCACTGCATCACCAGATGGCATTGAGCGCCTCATCTTGGCAGTGAATGGTACCGTACCGGGACCGACCATCTATGGCGATTGGGGTGACACTATTGGTGAGTTGACCATCTTGCTGCATCAAAAAGACAGCTTACGTGTCTTGGGCTGTGTCAGCTACCTTACTCTTTGGTTCAGTTACTAATCACAGGATAGTTGTCCATGTCACTAACAAGTTGGCCAACAACGGAACAAGCATTCATTTTCACGGCATCCGTCAGAACTACACCAACCAGAATGACGGCGTGCCTAGCTTAACCCAATGTCCCATTGCCCCTGGCGATTCTTACACTTACACCTGGAAGGCCACCCAGTACGGTTCGTCGTGGTATCACTCTCACTTCTATGTCCAGGCTTGGGATGGTGTCTTTGGCGGCATCCAGATTAACGGCCCTGCCACGGCCAACTACGATGAGGACCTGGGAGTGCTGTTGCTGAACGACTGGATGCACCAAACGGCTGACCAAGAGGTGATTTCTGCTGAGCTGAGTGGCCCTCCTACACTCAATGGCGGCCTCATAAACGGCACCAATGAGTACAACGACACGACAACAGGTGATGTCACTGGCACTCGCTTTGAGACGACTTTTGTCTCTGGTACCAGCTACCGGCTGCGACTGGTGAATGCAGCTGCCGACACGCACTTCAAGTTCAGCGTCGACAACCACACTCTGACGGTGATTGCTGCTGACTTTGTGCCCATTGTGCCCTACACTACCGACTATGTAGCCATCAGCATGGGCCAGAGATACGACGTGATCGTTACGGCAAACGCCACGTCGGACAACTACTGGATGCGAGCCACCGTGGTGCAAGCGTGCAGCGAGAATGACAGCCCCGACAATATTCTGGGCATTGTTCGGTACGACAACTCGTCAACCGCTGACCCTAAGTCCACAGCCTGGTCAGATGCCGTAGATGTGGGCGACGATTGCACAGATGAGGACATGTCCGATCTCGTGCCGTACTTGGCCATCGATGCAACCGATGACCCCCTCAACTCGACCGACTTTGCCGTGGCCCTCTATGAATCAGGAGACATTGGGCTCTGGGAGATGGGCGCTACCTCGTTCGTCAACCAATGGGACTACCCGTCGCTCATGCAGATCGACGAGGGCAACAACACCTGGGGCGAAGCCCAGAACGTCTATGTTTACCCAGAAGCCAACAAGTGGGCGTACATGATCATCCAGACGAGCAACCAGCAGCCGCATCCCATGCACCTCCACGGCCACGACTTTTGGGTGCTGGGCCAGGGCAGTGGTACTTTTAATGCTACGACGGCCGATCTGACATATACGAATGCCCCTCGCCGCGACGTAGTCATGCTTCCAGGCGATGGGTACGCTGTGATTGCATTCTATACTGACAACCCCGGTGTAAGTTCTTCTTGTTCTCCCTGAAAAACTGATTGGTTATACTAACTCTCTCAAGGTGTGGTTGATGCACTGCCACATTGCTTGGCACACTACCGAAGGGTTGGCAATTCAACTCCTAGAGCGCGAGTCGGAGATTCTTGATCTCATTGATTCTTCCACTCTAAACTCGACGTGTTCAGCGTGGGATGACTATGCAGGGGAGGATGATGTGGTGCAGAGTGATTCGGGTATATAGGGAGCCAGATAGGGGCACCTGAGCAGGATGAGCCCTGTAGGATCATGTAATTATGCAGCGATCATGGCGGTTTGCAAATATATTGTTCTCTTTGTAATTGGCTCATTGCTTCAAGAAATGACAATCATCTAATCTTGAGTATTCTTTGACGGTGAAGTAGGATATTGTCGTCTTTGTTCAATGCCACTCCAAGCTTACAACACTACCGAGTTAGCCAAGAACGGCGTCATCCTCTATGAGACAAAGCACTCCAGTGGCTATAGCACGTTCCAAACAGCATCAAATGAGCTTTTAATAGCCCGACCCCTTGGAAGATGTAATTCTGAGCTGGAGTCGATTTAGTACCAGCCGCTGCCTAATACGAGACCCCTGTAATTTAGGCAGAAGTTGGGAAGTAGAGATTAACTGTAATGAATCTTTTAATCTTATTCTAAACGTGAAACTAACACTGAACGACAATTGCTCAGTCAATCAATACCTTCATATTCCACCCTCAAGATGTCGACGTCTAACGAAGGAATGGATATATACAACGAGTACAAGGAAGAGACTCGCCAAAGCTCTCAATCATCACGCGTCGATTGTCCCCTCAATCCTCAAAGAAACAACCCTCGCCCAGAATCCTTCGGCCGCGGAGCCAGCTACCCGTATGTCGGCAATCATGCCCATTTGGAGGAAAACTTCCTCTTGATCACCAATAACTTGGATGAAAAGACTGTCATCATGGTGCCTGAATGCTACGAATTCGGCTTCTGCCGGGTGGCTGATACGCAGTGGCATGAGAGTCCTTGTGTCGAGCGATGCGTCAAGACATGCGCCGCATACCAATACATTGGCGAATCGCACCCTAGACTTGCGCAGTATGTACTCTCCCATGGCATGTCTCTCTGCTTGATGCTGACTCGGCGTAGATATGCTGGTCGTGATCCCTGGACTGATATGCCATTATTCCAGCGACCTTCTGGCCCATCCCTCGACAAATTCTTGAGAGAGCACCATGACTTACTATACATGGCCCATGAAGATACGTCGACCTGTCGCCCCCGTCCCGAATATGTACCACTCATGTACCAATGGGCACTTCAAGCCCTCTCGGCTATTCTCTTCTGCCACCGACACAAAGTCGTCGTCGGACTTTTTGGACCCGAGACCTTTTGGACCTCGTTTCCACATCTTTCAGTCTCCTTGATTGGCTTTGTCTCTGCCAGCTTTACTGACGATGATTCAAAAACTTATGAAAGCGAAATCAACGGCCTTCCGCCATTCAACCCATTCGATGAACTCCCTGAAGACGTCAACGACCTATGTTCATCCCCAAGTACATCAGTTGGAACAGATCTGTTCATTTACGGAACTCTTCTCTATGAACTAATGACTGCTGGTTTCCCAGATATCTACACGTCTGAAGAGGAAGCCGCACGCAAGGAGGAGTGGCCGCATATTGAGAGGAAGCATTTGGGCGAGATTGTGACCAAGTGCTGGGAATACAAGTATGAAAATGCTCAAGAGATTAAGAATGACATTGTAGAGGTGCTGCGACACGAGGACTGGGAAGTTGAGGGGGAGGATACCCTAAAGGGGTTTGATGCTACTGAGCTGCTCCAAGGCAATCTGATGGAACAAGAGTCTTACGGATACTGAACATTGCCTACCTGCAACTGTTACGATGCTCATTACGAGAGTTGGGGAGCTGAGGAGGCTACTTGGTTGCTGCTTCACAGCTATTTTGCTTTTGTGGATACTCTATGCAATTAAAAGAGTATGCATCTATAGAGTATTGATAAGACTCAGCAATTTTCACCGCCTTTGCGATAAGACCGTCGCGTCAAATTCTGCCACTTTCCGCCAAATTTCCCTCCATAATTTATTGGTGTTTTCCAATGCGACAAGGTCGGCGCAATAGCATCCTCTGCTCTATCGACAGCTCGAAAACGACGCAATTTCCATCATGGCTGGCGGTACCCCTGGGGGCGAGGCCGCTGTAGGCTCCGATGCGCCTCGACGGAAAGGCATGGCGACGCCTGAAACGATTGCGACGGGATGCATTGCCTGGGTTGAGAAGGCCGGCCAGCCAAGGCGCGCGGAGATTCTCAGCATCAAGACGACCAAGAGCGGGATGCAGTTCTACTGTAACTTCGACAACTTCAACAAGCGACTCGACGAATGGGTGCCCGTCGTGAGAATCGACTTTACGCGCGAGGTTGAGTGGCCGAATCCGGAAAAAGACAAGCCAAAGGACCCCAAGACCAAGAAGGCGTCGTCAGCAGCTCAATCCAAGAGAAATCAGATTTCCAAGAAGGCCCAGAAGCGACCTAGCAAGAGAGAGCAGTCAGTTATTTCCGAAGCGAATACTCCGGGTGTACACCCTTGGACAGGTAACTTTTTGGATGGTGGCAGGCAGGTTAGAATGTGTTGGCTGACAGTTTGAAGAATTCGTAGAATCGCAGTCGCGCCAGAAATCAGCCTCTGTCGGCCCCGATGGCGAATCGCAGACAAGACCGAGCGTCGAGGGAGCGACTCCCGCCGGAGACGAGATTGACATGGAGGATAAGGACGATGAGGTGAAGAAGGAACAAAACGTCTTTAGCCGCGAGGTGGAAATCGAAAAGCTACGAACATCAGGATCGATGACCCAGAATCCGACCGAGGTTTCTCGTATTCGAAACATCTCCAAAGTTCAGTTTGGAAAACACGATCTCTTCCCATGGTACTTTTCGCCCTATCCCGAATCATTCAGCCTCGAAGATGTGATATACCTGTGCGAGTTCTGCCTGGGTTACTTTGGAGACGAGAAAGCCTTTACAAGACATCGCCGTAAATGTACGCTTCAGCACCCACCAGGAAACGAAATCTACCGAGACGACAGCATTTCCTTTTTCGAAATCGACGGTCGTCGGCAGAGAACCTGGTGTCGTAACCTCTGTCTGTTGTCCAAGATGTTCCTGGACCACAAAACGCTATACTATGATGTCGACCCGTTCCTATTCTATATCATGACGGTGCGGTCGGAAAAGGGTTGCCACGTAGTTGGATACTTTTCCAAGGAAAAGGAGAGCGGGGACGGATACAACCTTGCCTGTATCTTGACGTTGCCGCAATACCAGCGCAAGGGCTACGGTAGACTGTTGATTCAATTCTCGTACGAACTGTCAAAGATTGAGGGAAAGCTTGGGTCGCCCGAGAAGCCGTTGTCTGACTTGGGTCTTTTGAGTTATCGACAGTACTGGTCGGAAAATATTCTAGAGCTGCTGCTGGGTTACAATGAGCGAGACGACAAGGTGACGATTGAAGCAATCTCGACCGCCTTGGCGATGACGACGCTGGACGTGGAGCATACGCTGCAGGCGATGCGAATGCAGGTCTATCACAAGAGCGACCACAAGATTGTGATACCTGAGAAGTTGATCAAGCAGCGAGAGAAGCAGTTGCAGAAGCAGCGGAGGACAATTGATCCAACCAAGATTCAGTGGAAGCCACCGGTCTTTACGGCGTCTAGTCGAACGTGGGGTTGGTAAGAGTACTTGGAACCGAGGTGTTTTGTTATCTGATGGAGCGAGGTTTTCGTGCCTCCCTGTACTACCACTTACTTGACTACTTCTTATATAACTGATACCCAAAGCAAACCTCAACATGCTCTTCAGCGATTGCATACAGAGCAGTGTGCCAAGTTTACCCTACCTAGGTATTTGACGAGAAGCCGTGATTGAGCTTGGAGAGGTTGAGAGGCTGGTGCTTGCTGTGAACTACGGGAGTAGACCACTACAAGCTCTAGGAGCCACCCCTGCTGTAGGACCCGCTGGAGTTGAATGTTCCCCTGTGATACTGTGAGCGACCCCGCGTCCCCCCTGTGCCCCTAAATCCCCCTGGTGTCACAGTCGGGTGTTCGGGCCTCGGGGCAGCCTGGAAGCTCCCGCCCGTCTCAGGTACAGTACTCGCCCAGTAGGGACACAGGGAAGTTGGGGGGAAGCTCCAGTGGAGGTCCTCCACTCAAAACTGATGCTAGTGCCTTCAAGGTCCCTAATTTGATCCCTCCCTTCGTAGATCATCTTTCTATCCTCCATACCTTTACCTTTACCTCTCTACCTGACCTTTGCTACCAACCTCACCACATTGGATAACCTCAGAATACCTTCCACCCTCATCACAACGTGACCTAACAAAGACCTGTACCTGTCCGAGCTGGTCTCGCGCAAACCTGACATTCGAATCCTGGACCCTTTTTACGCGCCGCCTTTGCCGTTCCTCGAACCCCTTCCTTCAATCGTCAACGCCTCCCGCCGTTACCATGACGCTCCGGCTGGTGGCCGCGAGCTTGCTCAGCTTGGGTGCTGTGCGACTTGCCAATGCCGAGGAGTCGCAATGGAAACTGGCAGACTTTGCCGCTGCCTGTCCTGATTATACCGTCTACTCCTCCCATGCGCAGTACGTTCTGGTCACCTGTTGCATCTTGCGCCTTGCTGACTGCTGCTCTCTCCCAGCCGCCCCTTCAGCACTGGCCCTCGAGCGCTGCCCTATCAACGACCCAACCCGCAATGCCGAACCTTTCAGTCGGACGAGATCGAGAGAGTCATCAAGGATATGACGGAGCGCATCCAAGACCCCGACCTTGCGCGCCTGTTCGAGAATGCCTTTCCCTCCACAACGGATACCACTGTCAAATTCCATACAAAGGGAAAGAAGGAGTCTGGTTTCTTCAACATGGGCTCCTTTGGCTTCCACGATGAAGGCGCATGGGAAGGGCCTCAATCCTTCATCATCACCGGAGACATCATTGCCGAATGGCTACGAGACTCGACCAACCAGCTCCGACCATACCAACCTTTGGCCAACAAGGACCCAGCCATCCATGCGCTGCTCGTAGGCGCCATCAACACCCAGTCCGAATATGTCATCAAGTCTCCCTACTGTAATGCCTTTCAGCCACCTCCCATCAGCAATCTCCCCATTTCCAACAATGGTCAGGATGATAACGTCCATCCTACATATGAACCTCGAGCTGTCTTCGAGTGCAAGTACGAGCTGGACTCCCTTGCCCACTTCCTGGCTCTTGCCAACGACTTTTACGAGCATAGCCAGTCGACCGACTTCCTGACCAAGAGGTGGTATCTCGCCATAGACACACTGCTTCATGTTCTTGAGCAGCAGTCCAAGTCGACATTCGATCCGGAGACGGGCAAATTCCAGCGCAACGAGTACACGTTCCAAAGACAGACCAGCCTTGGAACCGAGACACTGAACCTCCAGGGCGTGGGAAACCCTCTGAATTTCGGAACAGGCCTGGTTCGGTCCGCGTTCCGACCAAGTGACGACGCGACAATTCTGGGTTTCTTCATCCCTGCCAACGCCATGATGTCGGTAGAACTACAACGCACAGCCAAGATACTCCATGCTGTCGGGAAAAAGCAGCTGTCTCAGACGTTGGAGGAATGGAGCAAGAAGATCAGACAGGGTGTGCTCGAGCATGGAGTTGTCAAACACAAAACGTACGGTGACGTATTTGCATACGAAGTGGACGGGTATGGGTCCTCGATTCTGATGGATGATGCCAACTATCCTTCTCTCCTGGCGCTTCCCTTGATGGGATTCTGTGAGAGGACCGATCCGGTATATCAGAACACGCGAAAGATGCTTTTGGACAAGACGGGTAACCCGTATTACCTGGAAGGAAGGGACTTCAGGGGAATCGGAGGTAAGTTGATGGAGTAAAGCGAGGACTTGACATAGACTGACACGCTTAGGACCTCACATTGGTCTACGAAATGCCTGGCCGATGAGTCTGTTGATCCAGGCCCAGACAACCGATGACGACAAGGAGATCAACGAATGTCTGGAGCTCGTTCTCAACTCAGCCAAGCTTGGTCTGATCCACGAGAGTATCGACGTGCATTACATCAACCAGTACACGAGGAGCTGGTTCGCATGGGCCAACGGAGTGTTCGCAGCGACCATTCTAGACCTAGCCAAGAGGAAGCCGTACTTGATTTTCGGTGAAGGGGCAGAGCCTTATGAAGTTTGATGAGTGACAGGACACAGCATGATACAGCGCAAGGGAGCTGAAAAATCAAGGATTTATGATTAATGAGCGCTGGGTGATTGAAGTCATTCCGATACTGGGTGTACATTAGCTTGAAAAGTAAAGTGAAATGGATTCGAAACTTCTTTCTATCAACATGAATTGGTGACTGACAAATAAGTGATGTCTTTTGTGGCCGGGTGGCGTCGAGTAGATGAGTGAGCTCTAGACGTACTGCCATATCGGCATTCTGGGTAAAATCAATACTCTGTATTGTTTATTCTCTGTTTGTTCTTTTCACGTACCTGAGGTCCGAAACGACCAACAATGTCTCGAGCAACTTTCTGTATCCCAACATCTTCCTACCAGACGGCGCATGATGGGCACAGGAAAAATTGAAAGGATCAAGAGCGCCTACGAAGTCGTGCCGCAGACTGGGAATGTGGGAAGGCATGCATATGACTTGGAACCATCATCTCATCGAGCCTTGTTTGTTGTTGATCTCTCGACCACTCTTGAGCCAGTCTTGAATAGGTAGATTTACCTACGCGCCGGGCCCTTGGTTCTCGAAGAGTCGAGTTTGTAATCCAGTATTATATGCTATCACACAAGACTGTCGATACTTGGAACGGAACTGACATGGCCAACTACATCATGTTCATTCTGACTGATTGTCAACGTTTGAACTCATTATAAATAGGCACCTCAATCTCTGCGTCAGCTCTAAACCCATCTAACCCAGTCTCTATCTTGTCGCATCTTTTTCTTCCGTTGATGCTCTGGGCCGTATAGTCTGTCTTCTGCTTCCTAATGAGGTAGACGGAGCATAATGTTACCTCGTCATATCCTGTCAAAACTGAGTCCGAAAATTCCTATTGCTAGAAAGTTGTTATTCGCTGATGAGGGTTGAGGCCAAACAACCACTAGGTATCCGGATACAGCCACTTTCATGAGTAGACCCCGACTTACATTGTGTGTCTCTACGGCTGGCCAATCCATTCGTGATCAATGTCTCCCCTTGCATTATCAATCATTCTTCCACGGCACCTCCACGGCGCGTCCACGGACATAGATAGCGCCGAGAGAACTTATAGTGGATTGCATTCGCCCTTGGGTTCCTCCAGGATCCTATAGGATCCCATCTCTTAGCTTGCCCCTCAACTCTGAAATCTGATGTGCGATTATGACGAGATTGGTCCAGATCATGAGATCCTTTAAGCTCACCATGTTATCTGTAGACTCGGAGGACCGAGATCAAGGCAGCGTCATATTGGGGCATGTCCGAGAAGATCAAGATGGACAAAGTACGAATAGTTTTGAGAACGGCATATCGAATAAGCACTAAGCCCTGGGCTTCCAGATCGAGCCGGAGCTAAGCTCCTGCTAAACCCGCTGTGGAATAGGTCGCAGATACTGTTAACACCGAGGCCGAGACATGGTTGAATCATATACATAAATGGCATTGCCGTAACTGTAGAATGCACTCGCATAACCCTTTGTGAATCCCCTGTTGGACCAACCCCCTCGAGACATATCCCAAAGAAACCATGTCCGCAACCAAAGGCCTCGTCCTCGTCACCGGAGCAAACGGTTTCATTGGCGCCCGAACCGTCGAAGCATTCCTGTCATCTGGCTACTCAGTCCGCGTAGCAGTTCGCTCCCAGTCCTCAGCCGACAGTCTGCTTTCCGCGCTGCCATCACACGCCGCCTCGGGCAGTCTCACTCCTGTTCTGGTCCCAGACATCTCCGTTGATGGCGCCTACGACGACGCAGTCAAGGGCGTAACAGCAATTGCTCATCTCGCAAGCCCAGTTGACTTCTCCAACACAAATGTCGACTACGTCATTAAATTTGCCGTCCAGGGAACCCTCGGAATCTTAAATTCCGCGCTCAAGGTGCCGGAACTCAAGGCGTTTGTGTACATGTCCTCCATCGTGGCCATTAGAGGCCACGGGTCCAAGTTTGAGGGGCGGTCCGTCACCGAGGAGGACTGGAACGACCAGGCCGAAGAAGCGCTGGAGAAGGCAGGCTCTGAGGCGACTGGCCACCAAATCTACGTCGCGAGCAAGGTCAAAGCCGAGCGCGCATTCTGGGACTTCCGCACCAAGAACGCGGGCAGGGTCAACTTCAGCATGACGGCCGTGAACCCGGTCTGGGTCGCCGGTCCGCCGCTGATCCTGCCAGAGAATCCGGAGAAGCTGAGCGACACCGCCATCGTCACGTACCACGTCTTGATCGGGAAGGAGTTGCCGCCTGTAGGGCCTGGAAATGGGAGCCACGTCGATGTGCGTGATGTCGCGAGATTGATTGTGTTTGCGGTGGACAAGACAGACGTTGCTGATGGACAGCGGTATATTGCTGGCGGGACCGGGAACTTTGCCAACATCCAATCGTACTGCGATATTCTGCGCAAGGCGTATCCTGACAGAAAGTCCATTATCAGGGAGGGTGAGCCTGGTAAGGGATATCTTGAGGATTACAGCCAGCCGGAGGGAGCAAGGGGAGTTGATGGGAAGAAGGCGGAGCAGGCAACGGGGCAGGGCTGGATTCCTTTTGAGAAGATTATATTGGACTCTGCCAAGGCATACGAGAGATATCTTTGAAGGGTCATAGAATTATCGGTGGTTTAGGGCAGTTCGTATAGATAATACTACAGTTCTCAAGTGTAGACAAATTCCATGTTGAAAGTACGCTGATGATGCGCAATGAGTGAGTATTTGACTAGAGTGCTGGAACTACATGTTTGAAGACATTCTTTGGGTCATATTTGGCCTTGAGCTCCTTCACCCGGGGCCACTTGACACCATACAACTGCTCAGCAGACCTATCCCCCGGCCGTGTCAGTGGCGCATACGCCGCCTTGAGGATTTCCTCATGTCCAGATTCATGTAGCTTATCATAGACTCGATCGCTCCATGCAGTGGCTTCCGCAAGCAAGCTCTCTTTTGAAACCATGTCCGAGAAGGTCAAGAGGATGTGACTATTCGTACTGAAGCAGTTTGCTGGTGCGCTGTTAGAGTCTATGTTTGTAGGCATGGACCATCCCATGTTAGACTCTGGCGGCATATCCTGAAGAGCTGTGGCCATTGTTTCCAGTATCTTGTGTGACATTTCTGTGACAAAAAAGGAGCGCTGTCCGCCCCAGGGTAGACAGTGAAGAGGAACCTGCTCGTGATGTTCAATCGGGGTCTTGGAGGCGACAGTGTTGGCCTTGACGGGAGGCAAAGCTTGTGTGAACTTTTGGAGGTATTCTTTTCCTTTTTCGTGATCTTGCCCTGACCAGGTAAATAGTATGGCCAGCGTCCGGTCCTGCAACTTCAGTATAAAGTGGTGAAGCGTCATGCTCTTAGGTATATCGAGTTTGGACTCGGCTGCCACAATGCCGTTGATGTTGTCGGACGTTGCGTCGAATAAGAGCATGCCTGAAAGGAGCTGATTGATCGTTAGCCCAGAAGTTGCGTGGTCAATACTGTCATGGATAGACATACCTTTCTCGCGGGATACACCTTGATAGTCAACGAGATAATGATACCTAGACTTCCTCCCATCCCTCTAATTCCCTCCAATATCTCATCATTCGCCTTGACTATGTCGCCATTGGCGTCAACAAGGTCTGCTCCCACGATCCCTTCAAAACCCATGCCCAGAAGATTAGTTAAGGGCCCATATCCTCCAAGAGTAGTCCATCCAACGTAGCCAACAATCCATGTATTGCCAAAGGGCACAATCACTCCCTCATCCTCGCACTTGATCACCAGATCTTTGGTGATGACTCCTCCGCCAATCGTCGCTGTCTGCTTGTCTTTGCTTATATGAATGAAGTTGATGTCTCTCATGTCGATGATTAAGCCTCCGTCGACGACATTGCGCCCGTAAAAGTCGTTTCCTCCACTGCGAATAGTGATCTCTACTCCGCAGCTTGTGGCCCAACGAACTACGTCAGAGACCTCCTGTGCGTTCTTGGGAATGGCTATTCCCAGTGGCTTGCGTTCCTGGCCAGAGTGTCCGCGTGTCTCCCGTCGTTTGGCCCATGTCGAGGTGGTTGGCGTGAGGACTTCGAGGCTTGGATGAGCATTTTGAAGGCTCTCCAACAACTGTGAACTAGTCATTGTGATGGATATCTTAGAACAAAGACGGAACGGCTTGAATGGAGGAGAGTCCGGATGTCGCGTGCTTGAAAGCTCAACAGCTTCCTACCTTCTTCAAACCCGAGGACTCGCAGTCATCATATAACCCCCGGGATATCCGACATGAAACTTTGGTCTGCTCTATTCTCTGACGTCAGAGGCCCTTGACTAGAGCGTGGATGGTTATTCGTTCAGCCCTAGCTTCGCGACGATCGTGATAGTGCTGACATGGCTACCGCGAGTTTCTCTGCGCTATGTTGATCTTACACAGTAAGATATTTGGTCAACGTGAAATAAGAAAAGGGGATGAATTCTAACTAGATTAGACTATGAAATCTGAATGAAGATTGCGGCTAGGAAGTCTGGGCGGTTATACCTTCAATATGATACACAAAGAGTATTATTTCTATATGAGACTCCCAACTTCAATGAACAGAACAACCCGGGCAGAGTTTAGATCAAGAGCAATGTTCTTATTTCCAGATACATATAGTTAACTTAGAGGCTATGGCCCTCTCCCAGCGCAAAGATGTCATCCGACTTGACAACGTCCACAAACTTGGGCAAGACTCGCTTCATGAGAAAATCGTGAACTTCAGGCTCATCATCAATGATGGCATCCTCGACGCAGATGACATGATAATCAAGGTCAGCCCCGGCTCTTGCACTCCCTAGGATACTACCCATCGTGGTTAGTCCGACTAAGACGATGTGCTTGATGCCCCTGGCTCGTAAATAGGCAATCAGGTCAGAAGAACCAAAGCAATTGGGCTGTAGCTTTCCCAGGACAATTTCATCCTTGGTTCCCCAACCGTTTTCAGGAATTAGAGACTCGGGGATGGCGAAGTGAGGATGATGTGGGTCAGAAGGTGCATTCGCGAATGCGCCTTCAGCTTCCAGTTTAGCAACCCATTTGGCCAGCTTATTGTATGGGGAAACAAAGGCATTCGAGTTCAGGTTGAAGGGTAAAGTGTGGTGAATGATGAGGGGAATGTCATCGTAGAGGCTGGTTGAATCATTGAGCTTTCCAACTGCGCGTCGTGCCTTGATCTCCGACCGGAAGAAGGCCAATAACTTCTGGACACGGTCGAGGTAGGCGGCTTGATCTTGAGGGGAAAAGCGGCCAAGGATCTGAGTCTGCACATCCGAGAGGAGGAGGACAGTGTGGGAAAGGGATACGGGAACGTAAAAGCCGGTTGACATTGTTAATTTGAGAGAGATGAGTGACTGAAGCCAGCAGTGGTGTTGCTGTGAATGTGTTAAGAGTGTCTACTTTCGAGGACGGGCATAAGGCCATTTATACATAGAATCATGCGTTTCGATTCAAATAAAGTTCAACGTCACGAAGACTAGAACTTTTCGTACCGGCAGTTACATAATTACCGTCGACAATATAGCGGTGCGATTTGTCAAGACTTATCAAGATGGATGATATAGGCTTCTCTCATCCCGCACTCACCCGCAGCTCAGAGATGGTAACTGAAATATTTTGATTGGACAAGGTCACCCTTAGCTGCCGAATATTACGAGTAGCTCAGTCAGCTAGAACAAATATAGTAAGCTCAGCAATAAGCACTAGGCCATGTCTGTCGATGGTCGTGCAGACTGGTAGGATGGGGAATTGAATAGACCGAGACCGGGTGCGGGAAGTCTAGGTTGGCGGCATTTTATTAGTAGCGCTTGAACAGACCGGGATAGAGGGGAATTAACAGCATTTCTCCGAGTGCAGACGTCCAATTATACGAATACTTCGTAAATGTATTGTGGCAAGGGCTTACAAAAGCCGGCATATGTTGCTATTAGCTGATGGCCTCAAAATAAAGTATTGTAAGTGATGTTTCATTGACGTGTTCTCTAGCTCGTGATGTTTCAAATTTGACCGGCCTTCAAGTATACAACGATGGATTGTCAACATCTCCAGGGTATTATTCCTATGTATTACAGTAGATACTCCAGTCCATCATTCTCCGTATAAATCCCTTCTCCTCCCTCCGTCCACTCAGTTGCTTGTGAAATAGTTCGCAGCTACAACTGGGCCCAGATTGACCTTTTTCTCCCACTCATCCAGACTATATCTGATTCTCGGGCCAATGCCCACCTTTGCGCCATTCTGCGGCGCGTGAGCCCAGACGTCAAATCCAGCTGGCTCCTCGTACAGAAAGAAGCAGTACCGATGCGGAGCGCTGATAGGCGGAGGGCCTGGTCCAACATAATCGACGATGAAAGGATCCGTAGCCGTCAAAATCGAATGCCCGTTTTTCGTCTCAAGTTTGAGGCCTGACTGGATCCAGTGCAGGGCAGGGCCGAGGAAGGGAAAGAAGGCGAAGGGCGGGTCAAGATCGAGACAGACGATGAGATAGGTTTTGTCAGCAACAGCAGTGTTGAAGGTTATTTCTGGAAAGTCTTGGGCTTCTGTTCAATCGAAATGAGTCTTGTCTTGCTTTGCATCAGTCACTTGTGTGCTTGCGTATAACTCACCGGCCTTGGGGATATGCAGTCTAGGTTTCACTGTATATTTTCCAATCTTTACACCGAGGATCTTGGACTTGTCCTGGTCGATCAAGGCGAGGCCTGTCTTGACACTCTCATTTGAGGGCATCCTGACTGCTGACCTGTGGTGGACAGATCTAGTGCGTCGTCATTAAGGTACGAGAATAAGGGACGTTAAGCTTGTATGGTCTTTTTAATAATCACCAAACACGGCTTTATCGGGAATGATTAAATAACCCCGGGCAAATTGTGCTTTCATTCCTTGCCTGAAACGAATAATATTGTCCAAAAGCTGCT
>JALNIO010001257.1:0-30152 GCA_023509875.1 Rugonectria rugulosa
AATCCATACACAGCCTTTGCATCAACACTCTCCGCCCCAATCTCCTTCAGGTGGTTGACACGGTGCACAATCCCAAGGGCCGACTGCCAATCACTAACCTCGAGCTCCATGTACGGCGGGAGACCAACAAAGGGGTTGTTCTCATCCTCCTTGGCAGTCGAAACGAGAATGTTCCTCGCCTCCACAAAGAGCTCATTGTTGAACATGTTCAGCCCAAGCCAGGAGTGAAGACCGTGAATGACGCTCTCCAGCGCACCCACGACCCAAGCATGGTGAGGGCTGGCGGCTTCACCGAGGATCACGACATCACCGGAAGGCTGGATTAGCTCAGGCCACATCGAGGAGAACTGCTGAGGACGGAAGAAAGCGAAGGCTCCGCAAGTGTTGGGATCCTCGGACCAGTCCCAAGCATGATGAGTATCATAGAGCTTGGTAATGTGGTCAAGCAGCTTGTCGTACGGCATCTCCTCACTTTCATGCAGTTGCGCGAGGTCGCGAAGAAGAAGATCCTTGAGACGTGCCTCCTCCTTGACCTTCTGGACAGGATCAGGATTGTTGGAGATGAGCGAACCGATACGATCGGAATCTTGCTGCCAAGTGTAGGAGCAGAGCAAGACTGCGGTGTCATCCTTGCTGTCGTAGATGTTGTAAGACGGGTACACACAGGTTCTCAAGGAGAGGTCAGAGTGGCCCAGGCCACCAGATTTGATATTGTGAGAGCCCAAGTCGTGAATCCACCAAGCCCGCTTGAACTTGATGGCGGCCTTTGCCGACGTTCCATAGCCCAGGGAGCGGATGGCTTGCTTGACTTGGTAGCTCAGGCCAGCCTTGCGCAGGTCCATCTGACCCAGACATCCAAGAGTAGTGGTGGTGAAGACGGCATTATAGTTGGTCTTCTTGCCAGTCTCCCCAGACTTGGTGACGTACTCGACATCAACATCCATCTGTTTCTTGGCCCGGATAGAAGTCACACGAGTATTGTACGTAGGCTTCTTCTGGATGTCGTTCTGCATCCTCTTTGCCAGTTGTTGAGCACCACCGAGGATACAGTACCATGGAGTGGTCGAGCTGTAATCAAAATCGAGATTCTCCAAAACAGTTTCGCTGTGAGCCTGGTCGTACCAGTCTGTTCCACTGTGCGCTCTTGTTAGCCAAGGCCTCACAAGTACATCAAGTATCGCTTACCCATTGAAGGTTTCCATCCATTCAATGGTGTCATAGTTATAAGGTGGTGGCTGGATCGGCTGCTTTGCATCATAGTCGCCTTCATCAGTCAGACGATCAGGTTTGCTGAACATGTTAGCAATCTGATCGTCCAACACAATAAGAAAAGGGAGTTCTCCTTACGTAGACAAGAATTGACGCGTGCTATACTTGTCATACGTCATGAGCAGGTCCCAACCCTCTCGCCCAGGCTTCTTCAATGCCTTTCTCACTTTTTCAATGTTGTCCTTCATAACATTGTCTGGTCCAGCCGCCCACAAGCTGGATCAGGGTTAGTTTCTTAGGTCCATATGGTTGTAGGTGGCTAGCAACTCACTCGTCGGGGATTGTCCGGGGCTCGTTGATTTTAAAGATGTCATAGTCTGGGCTCAACTGCTGGACGGTGTCGTATGTAGTGCCCCAAGCGGTGATGTCGTTGAAGCACCACGGTTGTTTCTGGGGATCCTTGAGGCCACCATTGTTCATGTAATAGGGGATCAGGGATCCATCTTTGGCATCAGGGTGAGTCTTGAAGTCAATCTTTTCCATCTTCAGATGCTGGAAGAGATCAAACGTGCTAGTTGCATTAGTAAGTCTCAGATTTCAAGGGAGGGGTGTGCTTACCGCTTCATCACAGGGTTATCGGGGAATCGCATGGCTCCCACATCATAGTAGTCATGCGTCTCACTCTTCCCTCCAAAGTTGTGAGTGAAGAGACGACCGCCGACTCGTTCAGGGCCTGCAGCTTCAAGAATGTCATACTTGAAGGTCAAAGGGACACCCTTCTCCCCAAGCCGTTTGTTGAGGTGTTCCAGAACCTGAGCAGTGAAGAGGCCGGCTGCACCAGCACCCACAACACCAATATTGACGGTCTGGTGCTCAAAAGACTTCCATTCCGACTTTTTGGGTGGGTGCTCGATCAGCTTGGGGGTATGCTCAGGTAACTCGTGCTTGGGGAGAGGACCAGCAACAATTTGATGGCGACTGATCTCCTTCAAGGTCCCAATGATGGCATGCTGTTTAGCCCACTGAGCCTTGAGGGGCTTCGAAGTGTCCAGCTCCAGAGACATGATTTGTTTCTTTGCACGAGTAAATGATGAAGGAGTAAGATGGCTCTGAGAGCTTGGGGTTGACTGGCATAGCACGAAGTGGTTCTTTCCCAACTTTATAGTGCTTTAGAAATTATCCATTTACATCAAAGGTATCTTTTTGTTTCCCCATCCCCCTCCTATCGTAAGCGGTCAAGTCAACATGTTGCCAAGTTGAGGCTTGAGAATGGTCTGGACCGATGCGGTAGGATCTTTCCGGGCGGCCTGAGCTCAACCATTCATCTCAATGGATGGGAAGGACAAACGGACTTGACATCACATTTCCTCTATTAGACTGAAGGTGACAGAATATCTAGCACGCGGGGTAGAAGGATCTCGACCATGCATGTCTGAGAACAATGAGTGATTTGGGCGTAGGCTCAGACTAGTGGCTGCACCTAGGCATTTTCCGCTACTGTTCAACCGGTCAATCTTATCTTGTTCGAGCCACATTAAGTGTCGGCTCACTCTAACTTCTGAAAACAAAGAGGTGCATACCTATCGCTTCGAAGCTCCTACCTTGGGCTCTAATTTACCTTTCCGTTGACAGGTCAGCGAGGTTACTGGTGAGTCCTTGGGCCGAACCTGACATACCGGTATCCCGTCGAAGCAGCAATTCATTTTGTCACTCAACTGTGCGAAGCCCTTGTGGAAGTGCAAACCCAATTTGTGTGCATATGTTACACATGCAAACACACACAGCCAGTACTGGCACCCAGCAAACGCGTGGCTCCAAGGTTGAAGCGTACAGCTGAACCTAACCTATACAGCTCAACGATGTTGCATTCCTGTGTATAACTACTGTAAGAGTTCTCGCTTTGTGTATTCAAGTATATCTCACGACTTGAATAAGTGGTTGTTACTATCGATACCCCATCCGGTCATGACATACCTGCAGTGGCCGGAGATCCAGGTTCAAGAACCTCTCGTGGCGGATCTTGACCACGTAGCCGCCATGTCTGACCAAAAGCTGGGGAAATTAAGAGCGGTGAAGAAGTTGGGCATCAAAAACTGAGGGGTCTGGTATCAAGATGGAAATGTCAAGTCTGGACGCATAAGCTACCTATGCAGTAGCTACAATAGTCTTGTGGATCTCATCGAATCTGCACAAATGTGCTCACTTACGACCCTACGTACCTATATCCAAGAATACATGATAGGAAGCAAGTGTGAACGGAAAGTGCATAGTATAAAATCACCCTCCTGAGTTCCTGGATCTCTCATGTTCGTTTCATTGGGTCACATTAAGGTCAAACACTGCTCCCGTTCAAGACTATCCCACGTATATTTGTGTTGCATATTCCCAATGATATGTGCTTCCGAGTCCCGTGACATCTTGTCCAGTTCTACTCCGGCAATTAATACGTGTACTCGGGTCAGCTACAATAGCTGGCTTCAATGCCGGATCAGGAGACGCAACCAAAAGTGCTCATCCAGGCTTACACAAGACCGTGTCGCTTTGTCGGCAAGTATGCGCAAAAAGGAAATGGCTTCACAGCCTCATTAATCTCATAATATAGCTTCTTCCAATCTCTAAAGATAATTAACTTGCTCCTCTGAAGATTCTTACTGAATGAATAGAGTTAAAGATTGGCTCAGCGGCAAGGAAGTAGTAGCACGCCAATCAAGGTGCTGCCATTTAATGCTCACCACGTGCTAATACGTCATTCACCACTCGCATTGCAAGGCAACTTTGCACCCAACACCACCATCTCACCCTTTCACAAATAACGGGACTTGTCGTCAAAGAACATTTCATTAATTCTTCAATCAAGCCCTCCCTTTTTCCTTCGCTTACTCCCTCGTATTTTATCCATCTGTACCTGACCACAGGCAACGTCACCCGCCTATTTCGTGCTCTCCTCACCCCACTTCAGGCTTGGTCCCGACTTGTCCGCTCGACTAAGCCCAAGCCTCTCGTTTAGGAGAGGCCTCCTCTCAACGTCACCTTCTTCTCCTCCTTGAACACCTTTCCTCTCTTCAGATACCCTCTACGAGTCGCGAATCCCTGTTGATCATGTCCAGCAAGGCCAAGGAGTTCATGAAGAAGGGCTGGCATCCCGAAAAGCCCGGAACCACCTTCAAAGGCCAAGTGGTGAGGAACTTGTTGCCTCCAATTCTGACAAGAAAGAGCACAATGACTGACGCGCGATATCTGTCAGAATGGCCTTTTACACCGAAACAAATCCGATGACTCGTCCGAACACGTCGCCCGCCCTCTCGCCTCTCTACGCGATCCAGCTTCCTTTGCGCCGCCCCCGAAGCGCACCGGCTCAGGCCTCATTCCGGCTCCTCCGCCCACGTCCACACCACGAAAAGTCATCACTGCGCCGTCCAAATACCAGGATCCTCGAGGACCCCCTGTCGCTCCGCCTGTAGCGCAGAAGCAACCGGACGATGAATACTATCAGCAGGAAGTAGAGGACGATGAATCCCAACCTCCTCCACAGCCGTACAGAACAAACACCACCAGTCTCAGGACCGACCACCTACCTCCGCCACCGGGAAGAAGGGATGGTGCAGATGGAAGAGGGCCCCCTCCACTGCCTCCTCCCTCATATGAATCTGCTGTTGCAAAACCGAAACCTGGGCCACCCAGTCTGCCACCACGTCTACCCCCCAGAACGAACTCGGCCAGTCCGGCGTCAAGCCCAGCAGCCATCAGCCCTTCGTCTACCGGAAATGGTTTCCTCAATCAAGGAGCCATCAATCGCTTAGGTGCCGCTGGCGTGTCGGTTCCAGCTCTAGGAATTGGTCGCTCCAGCCCCGCGAACCAGAATTCGCCCAGTCCCCCTCCCCCTCCTCGACCTGGCGCAGCGTCTCAACCCGGGCATATGCACGAGCTTCAGAACAGGTTCTCCAAACTTGGCACCTCTTCAACCTCCAGCACTCCCCCTCCCGCTGAGGGTACCACTTGGGCGCAGAAACAGGCCGCTCTCAAGACAGCCTCTGCATTCCACAAGGACCCTTCGTCTGTATCTCTATCCGATGCCAGAGCGGCCGCTAGCACTGCCAACAACTTCCGACAGCGACACGGCGAACAAGTCGCCGCCGGTGCCAGGACTGCTAACAGTTTCAACCAAAAGTATGGAGTTATGGACAAGATAGGGAGCCATACCGGGACACAAAGCAGTCAAGAGAGCCAGAACGCCACCACAGCTTCGGCTTTGGTGGGAGGGCTGGCAGGCAAGAAGAAGCCACCGCCGCCTCCTCCCCCGAAGAAACGAGTTTTAGCTGGCGCACCATCAGCTCCAGTTGATGACGATGCTCCCCCGCCGATTCCCATGGCAACTAGACCCCAATTCTAGATACATTCACGATGGTCTCACGTCTTACTAGAATTGATGACAAGACGTTTTGAGGGACGCTTCGTTCTCACTAAAACATCATTTTTATCCATTTTATGTGATCAATTGATTGAACGCAGCGCGCAAGCATGATGGATACTGGGTAATTTCTCATCATATTTAAACCTGGATTGGATCCGCCGGTTTTTCTTTTTATATGTCATTCAGCGACACATCACAAAGAGATGTATGCCCTCCGAAGTGACCATTTTACTCGTATCTTTCTCTATAAATCGAATGGCTCATGAATCATTATGGGTCTCTACCCAGACAGGACTCCATGAGACTTAAACCTTCTGCTCCTTGAGGCCGTGCTTCCAGAAGGTGACATAGGGGGTGACACCATCCTCGCGGTAGTTGAGGAGAACAACCCTGGTTAAGAATTAGCTTAAAATACGGTAGAAAAAGGGCGGCGTATAGAGGCACGTACATTGCATCGGGGTTCATGCTCTCGCTAGTGTAGAATTCGTAATCCTTGAAGTTGGCAACGATCTTCTTGGCGAAAGCCTGGGCGCCAGTCTCAAAGGCCTTAATCTCTTCTTCAGGCGTATTCTGAGCCTTGAGATACTCCTTGACCCTCTTCAAGTATCCTACGCCCCCGAGGTTAGTCTCGCAAGGACATATTGGGCAACATTAGGTAACAAACCCTTAAGGGTAATGAGATACGTCTTCTTGTCGAAAGAGGTGGACTGGAGACGGAAAGAGTGAATAATGTCGTTGACCTTGACGGCCTGATCATCGAGATCCTCCTCCGCCTCCTCGGCGGAAGCGTTGGCACCAATGTCTATCCAGGCATTGTGTCAGTCAGCCAAAATATCAACATTTTTCGGTTCGTCTTGGCAAGGTTGGCGTCAAATAGGGACAAACGAACCGATCTGAAGGCCACCCTCGGTGATCATGGAGCAGTCAGCCTCGTATGCGATACCATCGACCTCCTTGAGCTCGTACGATTCGGAGATGAGCTCATCATCGGCGATGACATCCTATGGGTTGCGGGGTCAGCATCAGGCGAGGAGGGGCAAATGGTCTCAAACGGCGGGGTCATGGCTGGCTGACAGAGAAGGGGAGAGTTGCATCATTACCTTGTAAATAATCATGGTGACGGTTGGTTCAGTGAGACTTGAGAAACAGCTTTGGGGAAAGGGTGAGGACGGAGTGATGGGGGAAGCAGGAAAAGAAAACAGAGCCCAAGTGGAAAAGAAACTGGCTTCAGGATAAAAATGCAAGTGAGGAGGGGTGGTAGGCGTGGCGGGGAGGTTGTGGATTGCGCTCTACCAGAAATGGTTTAGACCCCAATGGAATGAAAATTTCGCTTGCATATTTTTTCCAGCTCCGAACTCTGGAGAGTCCTGAGCAACCACACAGATCCGCCCAATCAACATGTGTCTCCATCTCATTGACAGTCCTAAGGCAGATGGGATGTACTCCGCCGACATACGATCATCTTATTGGTCAGATGAAAGAGTACGCTGACCCTATTGGTTATTAGCAGGTGGGGTACATCCCATCTGCCTTAGGACTGTCAATGAGATAGCTCCTACGTCCCAGACCAGGCTAGACTTGCATTTCGATCAACAGGTGCAAAACTTCTGAAGAGACTCTAAAGTGAATCACTAGCTGAGCGACGAGAAAGCAGTTGATCAGCCTGGAGTATTGGCAGAAGGCATCCAATTCGTCAATTTGTCAGGGCTGCATGTTCGCCACACGTCTCAGTCGGTCTGTGCAATCGCAATCTTATCAGATCAGGAGGCTTGTGCCCCTGCATATGTATCTGAATTTCGCTCCCACAAGTGGCAAATGGAAGACTTAGCAACCGAGGCTAAACGTTTGTGTGTGTAAGTGAGAACGTTGAGGGAGATCGAGGTTATAGATCAGGATAGGATCTTTTTACCTAAACGTTTTGTAATTATGCGAATTGGGCATCTAGCCGGTTGCCTTGGTGTTCAAAATGCTTAACCAATACACTCGCTCTCACCTTTACGACGAAGTTCGGGGAGTCTATGATCCATGGCTAACATTCGACTCATCAGCAGTGTTTTCGGTATCTTAGAGCTTCCCCGTTAACTGAAGTATAATGAATCCGCGGGTTCTGTTCTCGAGATTCAATACCAGTGTGATATGAAATTTATATTCACAATACGCGCTCCCCATTGTTCCTCTCCTCGACCATTTGGCCATTGCGGATCGGCCCCACAAGGCCGATTAGCGAACTTGTCACCCAAATTCCAAGTACAGAGCAGCTGTGTACTCGAAAAAGCACGAGATGAAAACTACCTAGGTACTCTGAACTGATGCGTATACTATAACATCCTAGACCAGGAGCTAACAGGAACTTTTAGTCCAAAATCCTGTGTACACAAGGCGCACTCCAAGCCTAAGCTGACATCAATGCACGGCTCGAGCTGATCAATGCCACTTAGAACGCGTAACGTCTCGAACTGTACCGCCACCCTTCGGATGTCCTCGGGCCCCGTTGACGTGAACTACCCAATTGATGGGAGATCAGTTATTTCCCATCAGTGCCAGATCAGATCCCTCGAGACAGCCAACAGCACGAGGTCCAAAGTCAACATGATCAGTTCGTGACGTTTGGATGGACCGAGTAACGAGGGGCACAATCAGGGGGATCAGAGCATAGACGGCAAACGGCACTCATCCGCTTACCGTTGGCCGCTACTATAGGTGTGCAGAAGGGGAAGGCGAAGGATCGCAATTGTTTCTAGCATTCTACCATCAACAAGCACGAGCAATAAACAGCCCATTGCAAGGTGAACAGCAAATAAGCCACAGCCCATACTCTGCGTTTTCTGCCTGAGCAGCGCTCTCCAGTGGGCTGATGGAATCACTCGATGATGCGACTACGGGATTGTCATGACGCCCGTTGTGCGTGTTGGCTCCCTGGAACAAACCAAACTAAACAACCGAAATTGGGGTCACCTGGTAAAAGGGAACTCGGTCGGTCAGTTTTGCATTCATCAGCAGCTTGGCCCTTTTTCGCCCCTTTAGGCCTTTAGGTCCAAGGTAAGCACTGAGTTGAGTGAGCGCAGTAATTAATTACCTACCTTGCCGTTTTGCGAGAGCGAACGGAGCCTGAGAGAGCTCCGAAGGTGCCGAAGTGCAAGGCGAAAATGGCCCAGGCGCTACCTGGGTTGGTACCCGTGTTGGTACCTTGGGTACCTGCAGACCGCCCGAGCTGCGTGCTGTACCTATTTCGTATCTCCGCTAAACTCGGGATTGGTCCACTTCTTTTTTTTTCCTCACCTTATGAGACTAAAGAGGGACCCGAAACCATGCCAATCTAAACCTCCCACCCCCGGGAGATCCTGAATCCAATCCATTATCAAATCCGTTCAAATCCCATCGCACTCCCTTTCTTTAACCTCCAACTATTTTATTGTGCTCTGTTCCAATTCTGGCCCCTTTTTCTCTTCTTGGGCGTCATTGCTTTTAATCCATCAACTCTCTCCCCCTCCTCTCCTCTCCCTCTCTTTATCAGATCCCCTTTCCCGTGTCATCGTCTTCGTTACAAACCCACACTCGACTTCATATATTCGCGACTTCACGCGTACACTATCATGGGCAACGACACGTCCGTCGCCGACGTCGCAGCCATGGCTGCAAATCAGACTCTCTTCGAAACCGGTCTCCCGCCGCTTCCTTCCTACTCTCTCGAGCCTCAAGCCGACCTCTTCACGTGGATCTCCGACTTCTGGCTCTCTCTCATCGTTCCCGTCATTGTCTACTGGATCCTATCCCTGACCTTCCATGCCATCGACGTATACGACCTCTTCCCCCAATACCGCCTACACACACCCGAGGAGATCACAAAGCGCAACCACGCTTCCCGTTACGAGGTCGCCCGCGATGTCATTCTGCAGCAAATCATCCAGGTCGCCACCGGCGCCGTGCTCGCCCTGACCGAGCCCCCCGAGATGACGGGCAAGACAGACTATGACATCGCCGTTTGGGCCACCCGCGTTCGTCTCGCTCAGCGCGCCCTGCCCACCGTTCTCGGAGCTTTCGGTCTCAACGCTACAGCACTCTCCAAGAACCTCGCCGACTCGTACCCAATGCTCGCAGGCGCCGTTGCCGGAGGCTATTACCCCTTCCTCACTACGGGCACCGCGGAGCCCGCCTTCGCCACCTGGGAGATGATACTCGCCAAGGCCATCTACCATGTCATTATCCCGGGCGTTCAATTCTTCGTCGCTACCGCCATCCTCGACACATGGCAGTACTTCCTTCACCGTCTGATGCATGTCAACAAGTGGCTGTATGGTGAGTCGGATCCTTCCTCATTCCTAAGCTTACCCCTGAATCAATGCACTGACATGAGTCCTCACAGCTACCTTCCACTCTCGCCACCACCGTCTTTACGTCCCTTATGCCTACGGTGCCCTCTACAACCACCCCTTTGAGGGCTTCCTCCTCGACACCGTCGGCGCCAGCATCGCCTTCAAGGCCACCTTCATGACCCTCCGCCAGGGAATCTGGTTCTGGTCCTTCTCTACCATCAAGACGGTCGATGACCACTGCGGTTACTCGTTCCCGTGGGATCCCCTCCAGCTCATTACCAGCAATAACGCTGCCTACCACGACATTCACCACCAGCACTGGGGAATCAAGACCAACTTTGCCCAGCCCTTCTTCACCTTCTGGGACAGCCTCCTCGACACCCGCTACAAGGGCAAGCGATCCAACAAGCCCAGCGCTTACCGAAAGGAGACTGAGAAGGCCCCTGCTACTTCCGACAAGGACGAGTAAAAAAACGAAGCGGATGATTTTAATTTGTTTCTTATATTTGTCTACGGGATTAATGAAAGAAGCTCCAATAATCTTTGCGTCTGGGAAATCGCCCGGGTTCGCGATCCTTGTGCAGCTGCATTAATATTATATGGCCGCGATCCTTTTGGATTGCGTGGTAATGACAACATTTCAGGAATTCAACGGCTTGAAGCTTGGGATAATTCTAACATACACTTAATTACGGAGGCAGGCATCATACGGGCGAACTTGTTGTCTGTCTTGATGCTGCATTACCTTTCTTCTACCTTCTGTTTAGCATCCTTTTATTCTACTCCTCTTTGTGACACCTCCGTCTAGGTCTCATTATGCAAAGATGGGAACCGACGGATGAGGTCCGGGGCTGGTGCTCCGAGGACGGACAAGCGGCAATTCAACCCCTTGTCTATTCGGGCAGTTTTACACTTATGATCATTCATGTACGATACTCTTTAGGGTTCTGGGTTCTGGGGTGGGTGCGAAAGCGTTTGGCGGTGTGCAAGGGCAACGGCTGATGCGTTCGTCTGTCCGTTTATATGCGGGCTGTAGAAAGAGAATGGATATTGATGGTATCGGGATCAAGGAACGAGGATGAGTTGACGTATTCCAGTGCTTGGAAGGAACAGATAACAGATAGTTTGCGAGGGGACAAGGGTTGCAACCATGTCTCGATGTATAGTGCGCGACGCAACAACTGATTGCCTTTTAACGGCTTAGGAACGGACAACTATAATCAAAGTAATGAAATGCATATGTCTTCTTGACCTCCGTTATCTCCTTCAATACCATGTTGGATGCGGAACTAACTTGCATGCGATATACACTCACGTCTGTGGGATGAAGTTGCCGGGAGCTGGTGATGTGATGTGATGTGATCCGAACTGAGAGAGTATCGGACGATGAAAACACAAAGTCTACGAGTTAGCAACAGCTACTGGACCTGGGTTTCGATCATAGTGGTAAGAGATGACGGGTACAACGGGAACGATCACCATACATGCTCTTTTACTGACCTACCCTAGACTCGCACAGTGGTTCTTGGTGTGACAGCGTCGAGGCATCAAGTGTCGAAGTATCATGAGCTTCGAGGTTTGCATCCGAGGACGAATCAATCTACCAGTTTCTGCTTCGGTACTCGTAAATGTAGGTGTTTGAGACAATGCTTGATCCTTGGTGAGAGGTCGAATAGAGGAATGTTGAACTATCGACACGACGCAGTTGATACACCAACACGAGCTTTCAAATACACCAATTTTTGGGGGGATCAACCGCTTTTTAAATACGTTGATTCCTCATCAGTCGACGTGGAAATGCTGGAGAGCTCTGGCGAAAATAAATTCCCGTAAGTCAATCTACACAAGTCTGAGTTGGTGGTAATGATTTGTATAGTGTATTTCTGAGCGGCTGAGTGCGTACCAATTGAAAGTGTTATACACAACATGGATTCAGATACGTAAAAGGTTTGATGCCTTTACCATCGCCAAAGGACACGCTTCCAATTTCACTACTCATCCAGGGAACAGCTTTGCACTTTGTAGCCTGCTCATTTCTACACTATATGGCATACTTGCGAATACGCTGAGTCATAGGCTTGCATGTATTTCGTAGGTTGTTAGACAATCTACTTCAGTGCGGCTTACCCTACACTTTTACTTGATCAAACCCGAGATGATCTCGACATGCACTTGCAGTGAACATCAAAATACAGCATCATCTCGGCAAATCAACACCTACAACGTAAAGATAATCTCCCTGCCACCTCGTCTATCGTTGGCTGGGGTCGAAAATAGAAAAAGCAAGAAACAGTCAAATTTCCACATTGATGTCACCGCTTATTAAACGATCGGCTCCAAACTCCGGGAGGCGTCAAGATCCAAGCTAAGCTGTCATGTTGTCAGGGCAGGGGGAAAAAAGAAAAGAACGAAGATCCAACGAGGATACCCAGCCAGGGATGCGCCTCTCGGAATAGCCGACGAGGGGCGAGAAGAAGCAAACACCAGAAATCATTACGGGAGGAGGCTGGCTGGGTTGATTGGATTGGTCTGCCCCCCCCTTTTGAGACAATCTTTCGCCCTGCTTCGATGAGGTTGGAAGGGGTGGACATTTCACGACGGGGCGAATACACAACCTCATTGAACTCTGAGCTTTTTGCCGGTGAGTTAGAAACGTATCATGTTTGCTTCCAAGATGAGGATTTGGGAACGTGGGATCATGATGTACGGCGTAGGCACGAGGTGAAGCCACGCCGGTCAATGCCAGCGCCAGTGTGAGCTGAAGCTACGGGCGCACAAAGACGGCGAGGCAAAGACGCATACTGGATACTGGGCCAAAAAAAAAAGAAAAAAAAAAGAAAAAAAAAAGGGCATACGTGAATGCAAGACGTGCCTCAATGGAGATGGTGATGCAGCAAAGCTGAACATGAACGTGAAAGTGAGTGAATTCTGGCTGCCATGTCAACCAACCCCATTTCCCTCCCTTCCCATTCATTCTCCATCCTCACGCAGCAGCAACAAATTGAGGGTGGGGGTTCAGGGAGCTGGGGCTTCTGGAAGGTTTCCCTTTTCGATCCGATGATCCCATGCGGACGGACGGCCTTCTTCTTTAGCTCGCCCTGGGAAAAAGCGTGTCCATGTTTTTGCTCCGATGGGCTAAGAAGTTGCTCGGCGTGGCTGAGCCAAACCTGACATATGGACATGGATGATGCCGGGAAGAGAGGGAGAGTTGAGACGCGTGAGACCACTCTGGTGGGTTGGAAGGGAGAATGATGCCACGGGCGGCGGGGAGAGAAGAGGAAACAATCTCCCGGTAGGTTGGCACGTTATTACAATACGAAGCCAAAACGAAATGCTCTTTTTGTCTTCTTCTCGATCACGAGAAGGGCGCAATTGGATGGGATGCAATACAAACGCCACAACGTATGGCATTCCGGTGAATGCCGCTCTGCCTCGAGTGAATTGTGGCGCTTATTGCCCCCTCACGACTCGCAACTTGGCAACCACCGTCTGACTACGGGTTACCTGTCCGGACGTCAGTACATACGGCATCTTCTTACACCGTCTGCACCGATGCAACCGGCAACTGCACATGCAAATGCGACCGCAACCGGGCAAGGGAATGCATGACGACGCACAGTAAGTGGCAGCCGTTGATCTCTACCTGGGTACACAAGATGACGTGGGCGTGCTGGCTGCCAACCAAGGCCGTCAACCCAGGGCCGCCACGAAGGAAGGGCTGCATACCAGGTCGCACTGGTGTCGCAGCTCATTCAGTTCGTGATCATCGCTGAGAGGCTTGTGCCCAAGTCATGATGCAGTCCTCAATGCCTTGATTTCGCAACGGCGACCCCATTCTGCTTGGCTCGATAGAAGAAAGGGCCAGACCAGGACTGTCAATCCCGCCCATTGGCGTCCTGGCCCTCCATCTCGAGACACCCACTGGGCGGCTGCTGGCCCGTCCGTCCTCTCCTCAGGTGCATCGTCAGACGTTTTGGCGGACGGCGGCATCCTTGGGGGGGCCGCGAACTCCCGCCCACCAGTTGGAATTGCGGAGGTGGCCATCAACCTCGAGCCACAGCCATGGTAGGGTTGCCGCAAACGGAGGCGTGTCACTTGTAGACGGCCGTTTGCGTTCCAGTGAATGGCAAGTCAACAGAGCATTTTAAGTATCCAACTACCTAGGTACTTTGTTCAGAAGGTGTGACAGTACAACAACAAGCTACCTACGTAGGTGCGTGGTACTAAACCACCAAAGAAACTTTGCGCTTCTGCTATATTTATCTTTTTCCGTTTTGTTATTGTTGTCATCGATGAGACGACCTGTCTCAGGGCTGCAAGACCATTGTCATGGCCGCAACATCCGGGGCGATTCGTAATTCATGCCGCTTATTCCTCTCGCTACTTTGCATCAACAACTGATGATGCAAAAAGAACTGAACTGGCCTCACCACAACTGAACCCATGCCCTCAAAATTTCAGGTTTCAGAAGAGCGGATTCGTGGGCGAACCAGCGCCTCTGAGTGGCGGGATTGCGGCTCTTAAAGGGGCGGGACTGAACCCCAGGACCCTGAAAGTCGAGCTTACGAAAGGGAAAAACAACAAGAAAAAAGGCCTCGTCTTACCGACAGCAAGGGGTAATTGTTGAGTTATTGGGTATCGATGCTTCACTTCTCGACAATTCAACAGAAAGACACCACGATGTGAAGAGTCTCGGAATTCCGAACGTCAATATCCGCCATCTCAGCAATATCCACGTCCAAGTCGTCTCTGCCAGTTAAAAGCCGCCTTTCAGCTCTTGTTCCCTCCATGGCCTCATCGAAGCTAGGCCTTAAACAAGATTCACATCCCTGCAGGGAGCTGAAAACTAGGCTTGGTCAAGCCTAGCACTGCCGTAGCTGGGACGGGCTGGCGACGCTATTCCCTCGCGTGGAGTCGTGCATGATCCAATCGCTTTCTGCGCTTCAAGATGATGATCCTGACTGTTGTTGATGAGGATGTCTTGAGAGAGTTTTTGTCTTACCACTGAGACGCATCGGCAACAATGGTAAATCCATCATGGTGGCCAACTTCTCGTGCATTGTGTCTCGCGTTTTCTTGGCCCTCTCGTCTCTTGTCTCTGGGGAGCCAATAGTCCTGCATCAACCGCCACGGTTTCGGATTTGTTGCGCAATGTTTCATTAAGACAATTTCCATCATGCCCACATGTCTCCATGGCATTTTTCTGTAGCTGCCCTTTGATGCTCGGTCTTGTCGGAAGCCAAGCTCCTCATTCGCGTTTTGCACTCACCAACATGCTTTGCCTAGATTGAGCTCCCATCGCCTGACCTGCCAACCTGCTTCCTCTTTACTCCGGATCCTGCTCAGTCGCTTGTTTTTATTGCCTGAGCGGTGGCTTACATGCATGCCAGCCAGCTGGAATAAAAAGGACTGCTAGACCAAAAACTGACGCACTACGCCTGCACAATGTGCCCGTCAACCTGCTTGGAATACATGGCACAGTCGTAGACGTACATTTACCTGTACTCCGTAGGCAGGAGGATGTTGGTCACCTCGCTAAGGCCGCCTCTCACGCATCCTCGCTTTCCCAAACAAGCAAAAGATTGAACGCCTCCTTGGGTCGGGCCTTCCAATTGATTCGCTTGACTCTTGACCCTCGTGGGCGAATCGCGACTTCTCAGCTGCCGTCGCTCCTGCCTTTGGCTTAGACCGAACTGGGCTTGCTCCTTCCCTGCTGCTCCCGTCTGACAATCCATGATCCGCCCCCTCTCGTCCCCCGTCCCGCCCACTGTCGGACCTCTTTCATCTCTATGTAATTTCCAATCCTCAGATTCTGCCGAATTCTACCCTCAATTTCCTCAATTCCCATCTCCCTTTGAGACATTCTGCCCTTTTTTCTTTTTTTTCCTTCTAAATTGCAGACTGCATTATCGCTCCTCGTTATTGTACAGTACGAACTGGCATTCCTCTGCTCGCTACTCTCAGACAAACCCACCCACACACACGTCCAGACTAAGCAACCCCCTGGGGCTGACTTCCACGTTGGAACCTCCGGAAACTCGGGAACCAGTTCTTGGGTGAAGCAAGACAGAAATCCCTTGCCTTTTGACTACAGCTCTGGTTTTTGGACGCGAGACACCCATTTCCTTGAGAGACAAGGACAAGGACGAGGACCTGTGCCGCCTACGCCTCACTGGACGCCCTCAGAGAGAGCAATACGAACGATCAACCGCTGGCAGGTCGCGTTTGCTGGTACCAGCTTCAGGGGCCGGGCCTTCTCTGTTTGGGCCACTTCTGTGCAGCGTTGGCGATCCAACACCAGCTTCACTAACTAGTCTCCAGTCCTCCAGTCTCTGAGAGCAGGCTACGGGACGGGTTTACCCCCTCGGATCTCGAGTTCGTCCCGATCGTCTGTTTACGGAGGCTTCGTGCCTGGATTGTCGCTTGCTTCTCCCTCCAGTTCTCTCTAAGCGCCCTTACGACGGCGCCGCGCTCCAGTATTGTCCCCTTGCACAGTTTCCACATCGTGCAGTGCCGCATAACATCCTCCTCGACCATTCGTCCAAGCTCCATCTCCAAGTTCATCACGGCGCTTATTGCCTGCCATTCCAGGCCTGCGATTGGTGAACCACTCAATCAACTCGGGATTGCCTGTTATCCGCATCTGGACACCTGCGTCTATCGGGACATGGAACGAACGATTTCGTGTTTCATGTTGGCCTGTTAACATCGTCTGTCCTGAATCTTTTGTTCCCAAGAAAAGCATCAATCTAGACGCCGTCGTGGGCCGCTGCCCCTGCAGCCCGCAATCCCATCTCAACGGGTTCCTACACACACGTACATAATACCACGGGTGTTCGCCATCACCAACAATGGATCCTTCTACGACTCTCGTCACTTTCCTCTTGTGAGTCTGGACACTCCTTTTTGTTGCTTCTATTGTTTCTGCAATCTCTCTTTTGGGATCTCTCCCTTCTTTCTTTTGTTACCTCCCTTCTTTTCCATCATCAGCTGCGTAAGCTGCACTTTCACTATTAGCCCACATCGCTGGCCGACTTCTCCCTGATTTTCACATTTCCACCAAATTTCGGGGCCGACGTGAGACTTATACGGACGTCCCTCATTGTGGCTCTGGTCGTCGGGTCTCGGGAAGGGCTCCATTCACTTATTCATTCTTTTCCCGTTAATTTGTTCACACTCCTCCCTTGCCTAAGGCTTGCCTGCTACGTATGCGGCCTGCCTTCGATTATCTGAGCATTCCTTGCTTCTCCATCGGTATTGACCGGCTTCACTCTCTAAGCGACGGGGATCCGTTGTAACCCTGCCTTAGTATGCCGTGGTATGCTTCCATTTTTGTTGCATTTTCGTTTCTCGAACCCCTTGCGTCCCTTGGTCCCCAGCGCATTTGAGTGCCCCCTTTCCACGGGTGAGACAAGGGTCTCAGGCACCACGCCTTCATTATGCTTCATGCGATCTTCGTATCTCGAGACGGTTCGTGTCTAGCCAGCCTCTGCCGATACGTGGTAGTGGCAGCGACTATAGTCACGGGATCTGGGGTTGGTTGGCTTCGTTGGCATGCAGGAGGTTGAGCTGAGCTGAGCTGAGCTGAGCTGAGCTGGACTCAAGTGAGAGGGGCCTCAATTGCATGTTTTTTGCTTTTTGGTTGACTCTCTCCCTTGCCTCTGTTGACAATGCAGTCAATAGTCGATGCAGCTTGGTCTCCAGGTGGTTGAGACTGGGGCTGAGGCTGGGGCTGGGGCTTGCCGACCAAGGGCAGAAACGGGCAGCCAAGGGCAGAAGAGACACCATCGTCACAATGGTGCTATGTTTCTCTCGCCAGTCTCAGTCCACCCGCATCTCGAGTGGATTCCCCGCGAATATCAGGCCAAGGCTAACGCACGTCAATGGACAAACTTCCGAGAGCCTAGTGGCCTCTTCTGTTTCGCCCAATTTCCTTTTCGTCCCATTTCTGAACTTCTCCATGCCGTTGCCGTGCACTGAGCGCTGACATGCAACCCCAGTCAAACACACCCCTCGGTTCAGTCCGTGCAGCTTATTGGGTCTTGGGACAATTTCTCCCAATCTTACCCCATGCAGCGCGACGCCCGGCGTGGCCGCGGTCAGTGGAGAGGATGCCATACCTTTCGTGACATTATTTGCGACGACGCTGCTGGATCGGCTACCCCGTATAAGAGGCATGGTGGTCTCAAGATGGGTCATACCTACTATTACTATGTAAGTCATATGAATAGGGCTCGCGTCCCCTTACCTGTCCCATCATCATCATCATCATCATCATCATCATCATCATCATCATCATCGCCAAGTCGTTGTTCAACTCCAGTCACTCCTTCATCAGCCCCAATCATACACTCCTTTGAACAACACAGACAGACACGAGACATCTCAACCTCCCAAACACATCTATTTTCACCACCCACGCTTTCTCACGCTACCGTCTACATCCACTCACCTGCAATAATTCTCCATCATGCCTCTAACTAAGAATCTCCAGTACGAGGTTGACGGCTCGATTGAGACTCACAACTCTGACCTCCCCTCAACAACCTCTTGTCCTTATATGCCTGGCCAAACTGTCAACACCCTAATCGTCCCCGTCGAGCAGGCTCTCCGGAATCGAAGTGCATCTCTCAACTCAATGTGTACAGCCGACTTTAAGAGTATGGACCCTGGGTCCAAGTTCATCTCTCCTCGCCCAGCTCCATATGCCACAGTCGATAATTCGTCTATCCGACTCGGCTCTTCCCCTTTGCTCAACCACAAGTCATCAGCTCGATCTCTATCTCCTGCCCCTGCTTGGAAACGCTTCTTCAGCCGCAAGCTAACCAGCCGGGACGGTGAACGTGGTCGCTCACAGGAAGGAGAAGCCAGCACCACTACCGATGATGAGTACGATGGTCGATGTGTCACACCTTCCGAGGGTACCCGCACTCGAGACATTTCTCCCGAGTCTCTTCGTCGATTTCTGTCCGATGATGTTCCCTCAAGACCTGGCTCTAACCTTAGTATGAGGCCGACTCTGGTCATCCCCGATGACGTTACCGAGAACGAGGAGCAGGCACAGGAGCAGGATCCCGACAACGATGCTGATGACGACGACAACTTTGCGACTTCGGCGGTTTCGGAGACACAGGCCTATCCTACTCGCTTGTCTCCTCCCCCCTTCAGGCGCACTGCGTCGTGCGAGTCTGGTCTATCTGCACAGAAGCCTGCTATCAATACCATACCCGCAAAGGCATCGACTATGCCTCTATATCAGACTGAAGTCCCCGCATCTGCCGTCCTGCCGTCTCGGCCTCAACTTGAGACCATGAGCTTCACCTCTTCCAGCTACTTCACGTCTCCCATCTCTCAGTATCCCGAAGATGAGGCACAGGCCTATTGCTACGACTTGACTGATGATGAGGATGACGTGCTGTCAAGCAACAACAGCGACATCTTCTCTGGTCAACCCACAGCCAATGTGTCAGTCAAGGGAGAGTCGTATGAGTGCTACAGCCTCCCTGAGCCTGAGGAGCGAGGAAACAAGATTGCTGAGCCTCAGCCTTCTTACGCGAAAATGAACTCTCCCGCTCTTCTCTCACGAGCTGACACTGATCTTTCGGTCAGCAATTCCAACCTTCTTGGCTCGCCCATCAACCATGGCCTCGACGAATTTGTCAGCGAGCTTGGATGGATGGTCGATATCATTGGCAACAAGAACCACTAATGGTACCTCTCGCTCTGGCTCACTGCCAACATTATTCCACCTCCTTTGGAATTATCTTTTATCCGAAAACAAGATCAGCAATACTCCCGGTGTGGGCTCACATCCTTACCCACCCAAAAAACAACCCCTTTCAGCATTTAGACGGCGTTTAATATGAATTGGAATTTTAGCGATTTGATGGAATTTTAACGGCAAGATCTGGACTCGAGAACAGCAAGTAGATCTTGGCATGGGCGTTTTATTTTTGACACACTACAACGATGGGACAAGAGAATGAGATGCTCAAGCAATTTTGGGACCGGATGGGGTAGGGTGAGGAAAATGGGATCAAGGGAAAACATGGAGATTAGAACTGAGTTTCGCAAACGGCTTCAATGGGCGAGGAGGATAGATAGACAGCAAATGGTGTAACAGAACTATGTTTTGCAGTGCAATCTTGTCGCCGGAGACAGTGTAGAGACACGCAATAGACAGGTCTTACTTGGTACTTGACTACCTACCTAGGTACTTTGAATTGCAATGAGTCTGAGTTTTTGACTCGGATGGAAATGAATCAAGTAAAACATGGTGACATACAGATCATCATCTAATTAAATGTCCCCGATATTACGCGCATGTGAAATGTCTTAGATTTTAATGAGCAAGTATCCTGTCAACCTGTCTATTCGCCTAAGCTACCCATTCCCACACACCAAACTCATCCCGGACATGTCTTGGACTTTTTTTTTTCCAAAACAAAGCAAGAAACCTGTAATTTCTATCCGTCCAAGGGCTGCTTTCCGGATTCATCCAATACCGGCGTGATCATGTATTTACATAAAGTACATTTGCACGTATGCGTCTTGTTCAAGTGTTTCGGTACTTATACAGAGGGGTCAGACTTCTCTTAGCCATGTGATAGTGCCAATTCCTTTGGCTGTCTATTTCCCTGTCTCAGCTGGAGCAGCCGGGACAGCTTTGGTAGCTGGTAGCGCAGCCGTTGGAGTAGACATTGTTGGCGGATTCGGCGTAGTCTGCGAGCCAGGTTGCTGGTGCAACGGTGGCTTCGAGGGTGCCGTCTGTTGTGCGGCCGGAATCATAGGCGTAGCGGCCGTTTGAGCCGTTGGCATTTGGCCTTGAGGGAGAGCGGAAGCCGCAACCCGAGGTGGAGGTGGCGGGGGATGCGTTGAAGACTGCGTGGGAACTGCCACTGCGGTTGAAGGAGCGGTCGTGTTTGCAGGGACAGTAGCAGCAGCTGGAGATTGAGTTGCGAGAACAGGTGATGGGGTGGCCACGGAAGCCTGCGCTGGCAGGTTCGCAAGGGGTGGTGTGGGGGTAGCCGCAACATTTGTAGGTGTTCTGATATTGGGGGCTGAAGTCGCAGGAGTGGGAGTGAGAAGCACAGGGGCCTGAGCAGTAGTATGAGTAGAAGCCTGTCCAGAAACCTGGTGAGGCGCTGAGGCTGGAGTTGGATTTGGGGTTGCCGAGGCTGAAGTCACTGGCTGGGTATGACGGTGAATAGGATTGGGTACTTTGGGGGTTGCGGGGTGAGCAGGGACTCTAGCTGGGGTACTGGACATATGCGAAGGTATAGTAGGTGGAACAGTAGAACCCGGAAGACATCGTGGAGGAGCCGAGTTATGTGTTGCAGGGGCCGGTTGTCTCGATGTTAAAGGGGAAGCAGCCGGAATAGAAGCAGTTGCTGTAGGTAGCACCGGCTGAACTGGCACAGGGCCTTTAGCTGCGGGCGCCACTGCTTCCAGGGGAGGCCTGAAAGCCTGCACATTGGCCATAGGTTGAGGAGCTGTCTCCCTCGTTCTCGCATCAGGGACATTTGCCTCACTAAGCTTCGTCTCAGATGCGGCTTCAGCCTTGACGTCTGCATCTCTCGGGTTGACTTCAGTAGACCTCTTTCCATTGGGATTCAAGAATCGTTCCGGCACCCCACGAGCCGCAAATTTATCGTTACCGACCCAAGCATTAAGAATTTTGCTAAATTGGTACTCGTTCCGGATCAAGCGCTGAATTTCACGATACGCCTGGACATTGTAGTAGTGCAGCCCAGTTTTCGGGTCACGATACCGAGCTGGATGTTTTGTGATGACACAAAGAGGTGCCGCCGAAGGCTCTAGGAGAAATGTTAGGACTTGGGGTTGAGGAAGAAAGGAGGCAAACTTACTGGCGAGCTTGGTCATCTTGCGGCCGAAGATGATTTGGGTCTGGATATTGCGGTCTTTGATGGCATTTTCGTCAAAATTCTGAAAGATGATAGAATTACGAGCACCCGTAGATGGCTTCGGAGGCTCTGGAGGTTGTGGGGGAATTTCGGTTGACGTGGGTGTAATTTGGGGATTAGATATAAGCTGTAGGGGCTTGCTTGGAGCCTGGGTAGGAGCAGACATAGCAACAGGTGCAGCAAGGGAGGCAGATGTGACTGGGAGGGATGCAGGTTTGGGCAGAGGCCCAGAGTGAGGTGTAGGAATATTTGGTAACAATGGCGGTGCTATGCTGGAAAGTGTCGGGGGGGCCGCTCCTTGCGAGGTGATGGGAGGAGCTAGAATATTGGACTTGGGGCTGCCCGGACCCAAGCCCAGCATAGGAGTGGCACCGTTGATGGCAATTCCAGGAGGAGGTGCAAGCATGGGAGGAGCGAGGACTCCGGAAGGCTTGGACTCTGGTGGGCGTGATAGCCCTGGTGGAGGTGTGAGGACGGATCTTGAAGTGTCAGGAGGGGAGAGTGATGATGGCGCTGGAGTTGGAGTTGGAGCTGGAGCTGCAACTGGGGCAACTAGCCTACTATTGCCGGAGGGAGGAGGTGCTGGTGAAGCCAACACGTTCGGTGCAGGGCTGGGGGAAGCAAGACTGCTCGATGAAACAGGCACAGGAGTTGCAACTGGAGCGCGCGCTTCTGCAACCTTGGGTGCAGCTGAAGCTTCAGTAGCAGGGGGAGCATCCGTCGCCGTTACGGACGCTTCTTCAATTTTGATGGCAACTGTAGACTCATCCCCCCTTGTCGTTAGTGGTTTCGATGAAGGTTCGCCCAAGGGAGCAGTCGGTGGTGAGGTCTGTTGCACAGAAGTCTGCGGTGTCTGCGTCGACCCCGATTGTGACATCTGGTTTGATTCCGGCTGGGTTGAAGCAGTAATGTCACCCGTCGTCGAGGCAGCCCCTTTGCTGTCCACCGTGGCATCTGTCTTTGCACCGTGGACATCGGTCTTGTCTTTGCCCTTGTCCTTGTCCTTCGCCTTCACCCTCTCTCGCTTCTTTTTTGGCGCTTCCTCGACCACCATATTCTTACCCATCCACACACCAATGCCGCTCCAGAACGTGATGACGGGTCCTTTAAGCGTTCTCTCGTTGAGCGCAGCCAATTTTGCCCGTCTTTCCTCCTCACGCTGCTTCTCCGCCTCTTCCCATCGGTTAAGGCTCTTAGAGTTGCGTTTCTCGACAATGGCAGCCTCGCGCAGCCTCTCCTCCTGCGTCATCGGTGGCTTCTTCAAAGCCTCAAGGCGTTCGGCCTTCTTTTGCATCTGAGCGAGTTGTTTCAGCCTTCTGGCTTCCCGCTCCACCATTTGCTGGTGCAGCTGCTCCTTGGATTTACGAGTCGTCTTGCGGGACGATGCGCGAGTAGGCTGGTCTGCAAGGGACGGGAGCCACGAGGTACGTTCAGACTTTTTCTTCGGTCGAGGCGCAGGCGCGGGAGCTGGCGTCGTGGGCGTCGTAGGATCAATCCTGACCTTCTTGCGAAATTTGGCTGGAATGGCGTCTTGGGCCTTTCGCTTTCGCTGGGCGGTGCGACGCTCCTTGGCCTGTCTCTCCAACTCCTTTTCTCCCTCGAGGTCATCATCAGCGGCATTATTATTATCGTCGTCGTCATCCGATGAATCCATTTGCATGTCCGATCCATCATCGCCGGCATCAGAGAATCCCTGGTCGTTTTCATCTTCGGCAAAGAGCAGTTCAAGGTCCGAATCAGGCTCCTCGTTGGCGAGCATCGACTTCATGCGATTGCCAGCCGTTGACCGACGCTGGCGCGTGGTAGCCAGCCATTGCACCTGCGGCTCCGTGGTCGCCTGACTGTCCGAATTGCTAGTCGGGCCGTTGCCTGTGTCGCTGTCGCTGTCACTGTCGCTATCGCTCGAGGGATCGAGGGACCGGGATTCGTCCCTTTCTTCGGGTTTTGATTCCACTTCCATCATGAAATCATCTGGTTCGAGAAAAGGATCGTCTAAAACTGAAAAGTAACATGGCTCCGTGCAGGCCGACGTAAAGGGTACTGATTAGGCCGTGTTCTGTTGGATTTATTTGTCCTTGGTGTCGCAGGGTTGAATATTTAAGGCGCGTAGGTGGTAATTATTAACGCGTTGGTTGGTGGAGGGGAATAAATTTTGGGTGCTGACATCACGGTTCTGGCGGGTACAATCACTGCACAGCACCTAAGGCATCAACTAAATCCGCCTCCTTCGTACCAGACGTACCTGAGGTAGGTACCTACATAGGTAGGTATTTCAGTTGTAAGCGTCCAGTAAGGTACCAAACATTCGACGTGTAAGTCTTCATATTTTCACAAGCGCACGCAGATACAAAGACCACAATAGGGCAAATTTACTTTATCCGATTCCCAAAGATGAAGGTTCTATCTGCTTGAAGGTTCATTCTCGATTCAACGCCATGGTCTATCCAAATCCTAACTTAGCTTACCGAAACCATCGATTGCCACCCAGTTACTACTACGTAGTTATATGTATAGCTGAAACTCAGACGAGCAGATATGTATAGAAAACAAAAAATTAAGTGAGCCTGCCCTGTTCCTCTGGAGAACGGAGTTCAAACTATCCAACGCCAATCATGTCCCCTCATAGCATGTCACACTATTTGCCTCCAAAAACCACTGTCCCGCAACCAAGGGCTTTTTGGTCTAATATCCCCAGGACATCTGGGGATATTACATCTCATCTGGCCAGAACCCATCGATATCTTCCTCCCACTCCTTGCAGTATCCAAGCCAGCTCCGGCGAAGACATTTGCGGTCGGAAGGCGACGGCGAGGTTGAAGGCTCAGCAGATGTAGCTGTCGGCTCAATAGTTGTAGTTAGGTGGGCAGTGGAACCAGGCTGAGCTTCGGTTGTTGTTGTAGTAGGGACTTCGTCTCGACAACCCCAGAATCTGCCGGGGGTCTGACAAGTCGTAGTTGACGTAGTGGTGGACTCGGTTGTAGTGGTGAATTCAGTGGTAGTCTTGTCCTTGCAGCCGAACCATCCAGGTGTCTTGCAGGTTGAAGTTGATGTTGACGTAGTTGTCGTCTCCGTAGTGGGTGCTGGGGTGGTTTCGTCCAGACATCCCCACCATCCAGGCGTCTTACAAGTAGCAGTCCGAGTCCTTGTGAAGGAGGTGGTCGTGGATGTGGTTGTAGTGCTGTCGGTTCCATTGCTCTTATAAAACTTCCATTGAGCACAGTCTCTGCATTCTGGAGTTCGTACGCATTCGGCGACCTCATCATATTTCATAATAACATCATCGATGACAGATCGGATCCTGTGGGTGCCAATACCGACACGCCAACCCTTGTCTGCGACAACGTCGTATACACACTCATATCCGGTGTGGCAGGTCGATTCCATAGCGTACCCTGCAAAAGAGCACGAGGCCGTGGCTCCATTGCAAGTACCAATATACACGGGATCCGCGGTATGTCCGAAATGGTAGGTGCCCGTGAACTCCCTTACTTGTGGGAATCGAGGATCGGCGCCAGGAGGGACCGGAAGGCCAAGTCTGTTGACGGGGAGTGCTTCCGGAACAGCTTCAAAGGTGACAACGGGGTCACCATATGTCAGTCCCAGCATCGAAGTAATGGCTCCTCCTAGCGAATGACCGGCGAGCCATACCACGGCATTGGGATAAAGCTCAGTGACGTTGGCATAGAGTTCGCGAGCCGCACTATAGTAATGGTTCTCCTCACGCAACGCCTTCGTGACGCAAGTGCTATTGCAGGTAAATGTGTCGGTGGCGCAGTCGCAGACCTGATGCCAGGTCCATTGGCCTTGTTGAGCACAACAGCAACTGAAGAAGAGGTTGTCGTTCACCTTATCATTAGTAGTGGTCCCCTCGCCGTCAAAAACAGCCATGGAAGTGCCCTTGAGGCCAATAACAATTGTCGAGTTCGTCTCGTCGGCAAATATGTGACCGCGGAGTCCATCGCCCTCCCAGCCAAAATCCGCACTACGGTTGAAAGGCTTGCCGACTTCTTCCCAGTCCGCGTCTCCCTCATGCTCCACGTAGGCGTTGGCCGTCATTTTAGCCAAGGTCAGCACAGTTTCCTTGTCAGTGATATCGGGAGACGGCACTTGGTCGAATGTCCACGCCGATGCATCAAGAACTGCAGCGAAGCCCTGCATACGAGACATGGCAACGATGGGGTCTACCACTGCCGGTCGGCGATCGGCCATCCGTTGTATCGTGGAGGCACGGCTCTTTGCCTTGAGCTTGGGGATTTCTTGTTCCTCGTATTTGTCCTCGGCAGCTAGGAATACCCTCGACTGGTCGTGTACCACGTCTCTCCTCCGATGAAGACCGGGATGCTCGTAGGTGCCATGATGGAAGATGTGTCGCAGAGAGAAGGTATGTTCGGCAGGGGCGGGAGTCTCTGGATTCGGGGGAAGGGCAGGACCCGGAGGAAGTAATATATCGTCACTCAAGTGCCGCGCATTATTCTGGGCGAAGGCGGGAGCGGGCGAGAAGGCGAGGAATGATAAGAGGAGAGTAGCCGTGACTCGGGCTGTTGAGGCGCATCGGCCGCCCGATGACCGCTGATGAGGCGACGTCATGAGCGTATGCGCAGGACGTCTATGTGGTTGTGCTCAGTGAGGACGGAGGAAAGAAAGATGCATCGATGATGATAGAGCAGGAATTAGTAGTATAGTGAAGAGGATCTTCGAGGATGCAAACAGAAGGGGAGATGAAGAGAGTGACGGTTTCGGGGTGGCGGAGGGAAGCGGAGGATAGCCAACTGATGTTGTCATAACTGGCACGCGGGCGCTATCGCAGGCAGTGGAGAAGGGTCCCATGAGACGCAGTATCAGGGTGCCTGGAGAGCGGGCGCGGCCTAACTGTCAGGATGAGGAATGAACCGGCATCATGTATCCCGCGCGGGATTTAGGCGGGGAAGTACATGGCCGGAAGCTTCGTGCTAACACAGCTGTTAAATGCCCTGTAGATTAGGTATCAGCAGGTACCCAGCAACGGCCAACGTGAGCCATGTGACAGTCCTACTAAGTTGCGTTGAGTTACAAGTGCAGGTACCCGTAATTGGTAACTGGTGACTGGAAAACACGTTGGGGGTTGGGAGCCTCAAGGCCTTCTCCACGAATTCCCAAGTTGCCGTACGGGGTCTGAAGGCAGCTTCGAGTGTTTTCAGTGGCACATGCACCTTTGGCACTCAACCGATCCCCTGTACCTGGTGCTTTGGTGCTGTGCGGCGCTGTTGCGCTGTTGTGCAGCAGGTGGTGCAGCCTCTACAGGCCTGGCGCCCAGCACACCACAGCGCCTCAGGTACATACATGTACAGTGATTGAGTGATGGCTGACCCGCACAGACCACAGCTCTTTGGCGTGGCGGCGCGTTCATGGTTTCCTCTTGGCGCGCGACGACCGCGAATTTGATCAGGAAGCTACGCTACGTCAGCAAATTTCAAAGTTGGCGATCGCATCCCTTTCTCTCAAGTCGCAACCTCGATAATAGCTCTCCCCTCACTCGCCAACACGCTATTCTTTATCTTCATCATACATTTATTCTTCCAGAAGCTCTGCTGTCGTCATGACTGCTATGTGAGTACTTTTCCTCGAGTCATTCCTTTCCAATTCAACCTGTGCCTCCCTCCCGCTTGCTCGAGTTGTTCGGACATCTGGAACTCCCAGCTAATCATCACCTTCCTTGTGTCGCAGTGAGAGCTTCGACAACATCTACTTGGATCTGTCCAAGGAGAGCGGCAAGTGCAGATTTGCCGAGACTGGCTTCGGATGGAAACCCACGAGCGGCGGCGATACCTTTACCCTCGACCATGCCAATATTTCGGCCGCTCAATGGAGTCGTGCAGCCAAGGGTTACGAAGTGAAAATACTCCAGCGCACCAACTCCGCCATTATCCAGCTTGATGGCTTTCAGCACGAAGACTACGATCGCCTCGCTAAAGTGTTCAAGAACTGGTACAGCACGGCACTCGAGAACAAGGAGCACGCACTGCGCGGGTGGAATTGGGGCAAGGCCGAATTTTCAAAGTCAGAACTCACATTCTCCGTGCAGAACCGCCCGGCGTTTGAACTTGCATACTCAGAGATTGGAAACACGAATCTGGCTGGCCGAAATGAGGTCGCCGTCGAGATGGCTTTGCCTCAAACCGCTGCCGCCGATACTGGCGCCAACCCTCAGCTGGGAGGTGCTCGCGCCAAGGGCACCAAGGCTGCCGCCGGCCGCGATCAACTAGTCGAGATGCGCTTCTATATCCCCGGAACTACCACTCGCAAAGAGACAGAGGGTGAAGATGCGAACAGCGAGAATGGCGAAGAGGAGAAGAACGCTGCGACCATATTCTACGAAACTTTGATCGATAAGGCTGAGATTGGCGAGACGGCTGGTGATACTATCGCCACCTTCCTGGATGTCCTACATCTTACCCCGCGTGGTCGGTTTGATATCGACATGTACGAGGCTTCCTTCCGTCTGCGCGGAAAGACGTACGATTATAAAATTCAGTATGAGGCCATCAAGAAGTTTATGGTGCTACCGAAGCCCGATGATATGCACTGTATGCTGTGCATAGGACTCGATCCCCCCCTGCGCCAAGGTCAAACGAGATACCCTTTTGTTGTGATGCAATTTAAGAAGGACGAAGAGGTCACGATTGATCTGAACCTGAATGAAGACGAGCTCAAGAGCAAGTACCAGGACAAGCTGGAGCCTCATTATGAGGAACCTCTGCACCACGTTGTCACCAAGATTTTCCGTGGCCTGGCGAATAAGAAGATTTCCTCACCTGCTAAGGACTTTATCACGTATGGTTCGCCGCTTCCCACTTACCATGGCTTTTCACTGACCTTCCTCACAGGCACCGCAACCAGTACGGTATCAAGTGTTCTATCAAGGCTAGTGAAGGTTTCCTGTACTGCCTGGAAAAGGCCTTTATGTTTGTACCCAAGCCGGCCACATACATTGCCTACGAGCAGACGCAGTCCGTTACCTTCTCCCGAGTGAGCGGAGCCGTTTCGGCTCTGTCCACTTTCGATATCACTGTGCTCCTCAAGAATGGCGCCGGTTCATCTCAGTTCAGCAACATCAGTCGTGAGGATCTCAAGGCACTCGAGAGCTTCTTCAAGCTCAAGGGTCTGCGGGTTAAGAACGAGATCGACGAGGATGCTAATCTGCTGGCTGCTGCTCTTCGCGAGCAGGATATGGATGACTCAGAGGACGAGATGGTGGGTGTCAAGGCCGATCGTGGCTCCGCTGACGAGGACGAAGAAAGCGTGGATGAGGACTTCCGCGCTGACAGTGAGAGTGATGTTGCTGAAGAGTACGACAGCAACCACGAGAGCTCTGGCTCAGGCAGCGAAGAGAGTGGTGTCGATAATGATGAGGAAGAAGACGACGACGATGAAGAAGAGGAAGAGGAAGAGCGACCCAAGAAGAAGAAGAAGACTGGTTGAGTGTTATCGCAAGAGTGGTTGGTGGATTCATTTGGAATGGGAAGACAACTACACCAGCAGCATACAGTACGCAACATATATGTATGGGTGATTTCGACTACAATCATTGTTTGCACAATGGGCAGCCGAAGTTGGGAAAACAAATCGGTTGTGAAAGGGATGAATTGGCGTTCCGGCTGGAAAGACGATTGAGATACAGAATCACAAAATCATACCATTTAACAATTTCGGGCATCCTGACTCTGAGTCGACACATGCATTCTGTGTCGTGCGATTGACAGAAGAAGACAATTAGGAATCTCAAAGACGCCACGGTTGAGAGACTGTTGGTGTACGTGCAGCCGTGTGCACATGCAGCTCTGTGGCTGGTTCCTTGGGAGCTGAGGTCGATTCCTCCGAACCAATCAACCCCTCCTTGCCTCTTTTCCCTTGTCTCTTCTCTCATCTCCGACGAGGCCAGAACCAGGACGTAAAAGGCTTGACGGATTTGAGATATGATTGGACCAACCAAAGTTTGACCATGCTTCTTTGAAGTAAAGGACGCAGGCCTGCGCATGCAGCAGCAAGCAAGGAAGACGAGGGGGGCAATGTACAAAAGGTTCCAGGCCTCGTTCGGAAGACGGGGAGGTGGTAGTATCCGGCAATATCGAGGGCTGGACGAGTCAGGCTTCTGGGAATTGAAGGCGGAGAAAGCGGTTCTTCTTCTCCAGTGTTTTCTCATGCAGCCTTGCTTGCAGCCAGTCATGTCTCTCGGAGGCATGAGCAAAGTTATTTGTGTGCCATGTTACCTGTATTCGGATGGAGTTTTGTGTGTACTTTTGGGTGTGTGCATGGTGG
>JALNIO010001257.1:44595-75041 GCA_023509875.1 Rugonectria rugulosa
TTCTGGCGGAGTCCATATAGAGGCTGAGAGTTCGAGGTGTCCTCGTAGTTGAGCTGTTCAGGGGGAAAGTTGGAGATGAACATGTCCTGGTTGTCTGATCCTCGAATCCCACCGGGAGCGCTTGCTGGGCTCGTCATGCGCAAGGTCGACAGCTCCTCCATCAATTCCCGACGGTTACCACGTTGGAGACTTGTAACTTGATCACGAGGCGTGTGAGTCACATGCTGGAAGTTGAAGGGGCCGGAGATCTGAAGCCTTCTCTGTGTTGCTGTCTCATCGCGCGACGTTTTTCTTCTAGCAAAAATGGTTGGCATGAACGAATCCTTGAGGTTGGAGAGGGAGGTTTCGCTTGGGAAGTCGGCAGAGTAGAGTGAGCTTCCTGAAGAGCTGTGGGCACTGCTCTCTCGCTTGGGTCTTCCAGACTTGCTAGACTTTGCACGGCGGTGGAATATGTTCTTTCCCAGGACCTGGACACTGTCTCGTTCCCTGGAATGACTACTGCTTGTGGCCGATCTGTTCGAGGACCGGCGGGAGAGTGTCGTGTTGTCCATTGCTTGTTCCCATCCAGCTCTTTCCGAAGCCAGGAATGAGGAGGCACTCGAGGAAGCAGCACGATGACCATATGTTTTGTTGAGATGGGTAGCTCGCCTCATTTGGTTATTCAATTGGCGAATTCGTTCCGGTGACGGGGGTCCATCAACAGCAGGCTCCAGGAGGTCCGTCAGGTTTTGAGGCGAGCTTTTGGGGGAGATCTCGCCGGCCATGTTTGTATTATTCAGATCGTCGGAGTCACTCGTTGCGGGTGGCGAGGTCGACCGAGTAGAGAAGGCGTTTGAATAAAGGTTGTGTCCGGGACGACCAGCGTTGTACGCGTAGTAAGGTATAGGCGCAGCCCTCATAACCGACGAAAACTGTATTGCCTCAAAGAGACGGAGGGCACTGGCAGGGCATGCCCTCTCAGCTTAGTAACTTGAATTGATCCAGACTTATCGATGTCTAGTATCGGTAGGGGTGACGATTGACGGGCGACGGATGACAGGTGACGGGTGAGGAGAAGTAATGATACACCAGGACTCGCTGAGCACGGGAGACGTCTGGGAGGTGTAAGACGTTGGTGAACCAAGATCGATCCTGTTTGCAGCAGGGTGGGGGGAAGGACGCAAACAACCAAGGTGACGGAGCTGTGTATATTATAAGACGGACTGGGAGCAAAGAGATTGATGCAATCTTGGGGCAGGGCCACTGGTAACCTCCCAAGATTAGACAAGCCTGGAGCTGTGGCTAGAAAAGGCTAGGATGGTAGTCCAGGGGTGACCCTTTGGCAAAACGTCGCGGTTGGGCTTGGCCTGGTTCGACGGACACAAACCCCGGGAATCTGGGGGGGTCGCAGCAGGGGTCCGTCTTAACAGAAATGGATCGATCAGACGGCCGACGGGGACAGTGTCTGGCTTCCGCAGGCTCATGCGATATTGGCGCTCCTGTAAGGCGAGTCGAGGTTGAGGGTGGCGCGACTTGGAGGGACAGAACTGTAAGCGGTTTTGAAGAGCGATATCGCGTTTCGAGAAGCCACCAAAGGCGAGGGGGGATAGCCGATGCAAATATTCACTGGTGACAAACACGACGCAAAGATGAAAAGTTCAATTTGCCAGTGGCAGGGGGGAAAAGAAACGAAAAGAAGCAATAATACTGCGTGGTGCAATACTGTGCGCGGAGAATCGGCCACTAACACTGCGGTGCCGTCGACAGCAGGTAGAGAAGAAGAAAAGAGAGCAAGTGAGAACATCACGAATGACGAGTATATTAGGAGGCTTCCGCATAGGACCAGGGCCGGGCCAAGAGCAAAGCTCAAGGATAACAAATCGCGATGGCATCAGCGTCCAAGCTTTGTTGTGTGCCGCAAACTACTGTACGAAGCACGTCGTGGAGAGAGCAGGACAGGTCGACAGGGCACAGCAAGCACGGAGTATTCAGTACTCGTACCCGCCCAAACACGGGCGACCGAGATCAGCGTGTGGGCTTTTTGTTTCGAGCCTCTCTGATGGAGTTGGTTAGGGTGTTCCGTCGCGAGAAGTGCCGTTGAGGAGATGATGGAGGAGTGCTCCGTACGGAGCTGCTGGTCGTACAAGTGCAGGTATCCAGCGATATCACCCGCGTACCTACCTACTCCGTACGTCGTACGTAGTGAAGCAAGGCAGGTACATGGGAAGTACGGAGAAGGTACGGTACTGCACCAGTACCTACCTGCTTGGATACCGACAAAGGATCTCAGGGCCCGCCCCCAACAGCCCAGCACGCCCTGCTTGCCTGCCAACCTGCCTTCATGCTCCGAGGAAGTTGGGGACAGCCTCCATAGCTGCGTACTACCGAGTCTGTACTTCGTACCGCACCAGGTACCTACATACTGCGCAGTGGTACCAGGCGTACGTATCCGTCGTAGCTCCCCATCCGCCTCCCTGCTAGGAACCGGCTCCCTGAGCAATGCAGGAACGAAGCTCCACAGGGGGGTCGACGAGGTAAGGGCCCACAGAGCGGAGAGCTGCAGCTCTTTCGCACTAAGTTATGTACTCGGTACGAAGCGTCGAGTTTACTCTGTGCGTACGTCGTAGTGCACTTCGCCCTCCAAAAGTTAACTCATGCCCAGTTGCCAGGGCCTAGGACCCCTCATGCTTCCTTCGATACACCTTGACACCCTCGCACATATGATGTTCTTGTAGGTCGTGTCACTGACGGAATAGGGCATCAGATGGGAGTCCAGCTGCGGTGAAATGAAAGTCCAAGAAAACATGGCTGTCCGGTGCACAGTCTGCTTCATAGGTCGTCAACGGCAGAGACAAATCTGCAAGCCACCAAAACGGTGCAGATTTTGCGTCGGTTGCCATTGGGCAATGCCAGTGGAGAGCTCAGGTAAGACTGCAGCCAACAAGAAAAGGTGAGACATCTGTAGAAAGCAGAAGCCTTCATCGAAGCCGGGCGGAGCGGGACGGCGTCGGTGTATGCGACAAGGAAACTCCTTGGCTCCCAGTGCGACACCCCCCACCACCGCATGTCCAATCCATAGTCTCGGGGCTTCCTCCCTCCAATGGAGTAATTAACTTCTCTCTCCCCTCACACAAGCTGCAAACTGCTTATACATACACGTAGTATGCGGATAGGTAGTACCACCTATGTTCATATGTTCGGGCATACAAGTATTTTTGGTCACTTCCAAATTGCGTTTGCTGCACCGCACAGCACCCACGTTCTCTCTGTAAAGCTGACAGCAAGGTCCATCGTATTATGCAGGTCTCTTGCGGGTGTAAGGGTGCGTGTGTGCCCTTGCTTCTGCATGGAGAGTGGTGAAGCCTCTGACCTACAGTAGCATATTTCGGACACCTCAAGCTTCGACGACTTGGCCCAGCTAGCAGATGCACCTAGCCGAATGGCGCACTAGATAACCCTCCAAAATCGGCGGACCCTAGAGCGGGAGAAGGGCCTCGTCGTAGTCCCTGGGTGAGACAAACTGAGACTGGGCTTGTGAAAACAAGGGGCCACATGGCAGATTACCTTATAATGTCCTGGGAGATGATGGAAATAGTTGCGTGGGCACGTAACCCTCAGCAATAACGCCTCAACTGTTGACTCAGCGGTAGCGTTGGTTTGGAGAGCGTGGCGGTTTTGAACTGTTGTCCGGCTGAGAGAAGCTAAAACGCACCCTTCCGCCATCAGGCCAGACAGCAGGATTCTCGTCGACAAATGGCCTTTCTGACCAGAATCTGGTGCATCTGGACACGCAGGATGATGCACGACCTGCGTCAGGACCAACGCTCCTGACTAAGTCTCGTGGAGAACGGGCACCCGCTCCGGGCCAGGAGGAAAGCTCCTCACGTTCGACAAGCGCCGGGGCACCTCGCGCATCCGTCTCACTTCTTTTGCTGCTTGCAGGTGAACATGGATAAACGGGACGAAACCTCGCCTTTTGGAAATTAGTGCACAGGACCGAGTACAGAGTACGTCGTAAGGATGCTGTAGGAGTTCTCCGACTCTCGCAGGGTCCAAAGAGGAAACGGGAGGTGGGAGTAGGTGCCGAAAGGACGGATGGAACAGGGGCCACGCCCCTACCCCAAACCCCCCAGGGAAACAAGCCAGAAGGCAGGAGAAACACGACTCCTGGAATTAGTTAGTGTAGGAACGACGGCGCGCTGGGCTGCTGGGCACTTTTCGTACTCTACACTACTCCGTACTCCGTACCTGACGTAGTGACTTAGGGCCATGTACAGTACTTGGTAGTGCGGCGGCCCAGCGCACAGACGGCGCGGTCTCCGGATTGAGCTCCACGTTCGGCATAGGCTGTCATACAAACACAAAAAGCCAGAGTAAACAGCCATGTTTTTGCCATGTCGCGGTATTGCACACATGTTTATGACCCGCAATGCCTGGCCTCAAGACTGAGATTCCAGCCGTCGTGGCTCAGGAGGCCCAATATCCCGAGTCCTCAATGTTGTGGTAATTGGGTCGTCAGGATAACAACCAAGCTATGCTAGCTTGACCCTTCCAACCTGGGCACGGGACTCAAGAGTCGGGAGACAGACGCGACTCCAGGGAGAAGTCCCCTGCTGCCGGATAGCCCTGTTGGTTCTCCGGGTTCACAGCAAAGGGTCAACAAAGCAAGACTTGGACTAGGACAAGGGCTAATGTCACTCAGTACAGTGCTGTGCTGAACGGCCAGGGGAGAAGCACCGATTCTCCGAGTTCTCTCGATGGGGGTCCTTGCAGGTGAAAATAATTAGGCTGTACAGAGGTGTGGAGTTCGAGGTACCTACCTACACGAAGCTTGTGCATACAAGTCGGTACGGGTTTGATCAGAGCGAGCGCGTCCTTGTGAACACAGGGGGCATACGGAGTACAAGGGAATAACACCCTGCTGGGCAGGGAGCAAGCATCATATCCTTGCCAGGGACTCTCAGTCCCACGTTCCTGTTATAGCTAGAAGAGGGTAGGTAAACAACTGGGCAAGCTGTCGCTAGCCTCCTTTTCGTACAGAGCAGTATGTACGGACTTGCACGTAGCAGGTTAGACACTGCTCTTGCGGGTCTGTGATTATGCATTTGGTCCGGTGAAAGAAGGAACACTAGAAATATGGATGCTTCTATTGAGACGGTCCCGAGGAGATGTTTGTTGGTAAGTCCAGAGCATGTGCGTCGACACGGCAGGACAATTCACGTGCAGAGTCGGTCTGTTCATTCGATGCTGGGGCCAGTGGGTGTCGAAAATGTCGTACCTGTATACGGAGTATAAGTAATGCTGCACACTTGTAGCAGATAATAGTCATTGAAGGGTTGAGAGCTAAGTCGTGTCAGGGACAAGACTTGCACCGATTCGTTGACGTCTGGCCTCACTCAATGGGGCCCCGCGCTCATTGGTGAAGAAGAAAAAAGGCGTGATCCTATCTCAACACCGCTGTTTGTAGTTGCTTTTTCTTCTTCCAAGTGATGTGCCATGTGTCTTCTGCTTCCTCTGCCCGACCCATCCTCTCACATCGGGCTCCTACACTACGCGGCAATGCATCAAGCCGCGAGCGCCATTTTGCCCTTCCCACTTGGATGAGTTGGTATCTACGACAGAAATAGGAAGAAGGAAGGAAAATTCGGATTGACACTGGTCCCGTCAGCAAAAGGCTCCGAGGACCGCGTCCTCCAGTGCTGCTAAGTTTCCACAGGTGAGTAGGTAAGGTAAGGGGCGGGAGGCAAGAGGGGCGGGAAGGATCCAATCCAGGAACGGATGACGAAGGTGGCAGAGAGGAGACCCAAGGACAGCCACACATTGTCAAAGGAAAATGCCGTCATGCCTGCAACATTCGTACATCGTCAACCAAGATATGTGCATACAGTTGCCAAATTTGTAATTGGTCGGTAAGCACGGGACAGGTATTAAGCATCTGTTTGCCGCCGTTGTCGCCGGTAAGCTGCCTGTAAGACCCAGATCATCATTCCCCTCTTCACTCAAGCAAGGGCCTCGCGTAAGATGCATGACAGAGCGAGGTGGACGCAGGGGGAACAGATCGCATAGAATCCATCCAGGCCTCAAATTTGAACCTGCAAGCCGTACATCAGTAATTCCCACTGAGATCCCACGTTTTGAGGAACGTCCAATGATAATGGCATTTTTTTGACCGCCTGTCTGCAACCTACAAGACTCACCTTGGTGTTCCGTTCATGTAGGGTAGGACATAAATAGGTGGATGATAGCTCTCAGATGGCCTCAGCCTCCTTGGTAGGTAGTTAGATGACGCTGTTCTATTGCATCATGCACCAGGGTAGGCCTCGAACTTACTTGAGTGTGATTCATGTACGACGTACGAGTTCTAGAGAATGATCCAAGAGAAACAACCTAGAAGTCCCTTCGTGCCCTCCGCCTACAGAGGTTTACCTGGTGAGGTGCTTTCCCCTTCAGAATGAATTACTATAAGTAAGGTATCTATAGTACGTGCCTAAGTAAGCAAGTACGAATGGCAGGTGGTCAACACGGACTAATCCGGATGACAAGAGCGGGAAGGAGCCGCAACCTTCGTTGACATCGTAAACAGCCCCGTCCTCCAGTGACCTTCATCTATATTATACACTCCTATATATTGTGCATGCCTCACTGTAAAAGCCATGTCCAATACCCCAGCGGAACCGGTAACGTCTTCCCCTTCACCAGCACCGATCATGGGGACCAAAGCTTCAAATCGGAGCAGGGCAGTCTGGGAAAGGGCTGGAGCGAATCCACTGCTCACTGGGGACTGGGGACGCAGCATTGAGTACTTCGTGCGTACGACGTACATCGTCAACATCCCATCCCCCAGGGCTCCTCCTCGCCATTTTTCGGGCCCGATACGCACTGGAAACAGTTGACTTGTGGCCGTGAGGCACAGCAGCACCGAAGGACCGGAGAGCACTCGTAAGCGAATGCCCTCTCCCCGGAGGCAGTCCCGCTCCAGTTGGGCCAAGGACCAACCATCCGTGGTACCTTTGAATGCACGTCTGAAGGCTCCTTCAAGTCGGGTTCGGCTCCAAACCGAAACTCCCGCTTCTTCTTCCACACCCTGGCTTCTGGCGCTGGGCGCGGCCGTTGCAGTAAATCCTTTGAGGATGATGCGTCAACCTTCGTCTCCCCCACACAGCACCAAGTACGTACCTCCCTGGAAAGATGTGCTGCACCTTTCCCAAGCCTCCGGGTCACTTGGCCGCCCCGAGGGCCAACAGTCACCGCAGCCACAGGAACGGTGCGCTATCCGTACGAAAGTGCAGCCGACCCAACTTTGTACGCAGTACGGAGTACGTACCCTCCATATGCAAGTGATCAGACTTTTCCTAGGCTGTCCACTCTCGATTGACAAATCGCGTTCCTAGGTTGGCTTCGTGATTCATGCGACCCCCGGACAGACACAGAAGTCGGTGTGATAAGCCTACATGGTACCTGTAGGTTGGAATGTCTGTGAAACCTCGCACCTACTGAGTGATAGCGAGGCTCTTCCTCGAACGCGCACGATGTATTCGGTACTCGCGAACACTTGACGTCAAGGCCAATGGCGACCCTCGCCCCCCTGGGAGACAGAAGGGGGGAAAAAGACTTTAAAAAAACAATGGCCGAAGCCGACAATGCGGAAGTGGACGAGCGTGGAGGCACCATGGAGACATAGTGGAAAGACGTGGGAGGGCTTACGACCTGCTTACAACATACGTACGAGGTATTACTTGTTACGGTAACAAAGTTGGCGTACCCAAGTGGCTTATTCGTCCTCGCCTCGCGTCTCCCACTTGCGCCGGTTAAATCCCAGCCTCGAACGCGAATATTCCAGCATGCGTGGTTCATCTCCGCGCTTGGCACTGCGACACCCTTGCGGTACCAGCCTTGTCACGACGACCCCTTGGACCTTCAAAAATTCCGAATCCCTTCAAAGTTCGAACCCTGCTCGCGCGATCCTGAAGGTAGACCCATGCTGGCGTATCTTCGCCGACAAGACTACGTGGTAGCGCCGGGGAGCAAAAGAGTCTTCCGTTGAGACCCTGTCCTGGATTTAACCCTTCGCCTGGTGTTGCGCCGTACTCTGTAGGGTAATGAAGCTTTTACTACCGTGATTAAACACTGCTACTGTTTGAGCGCCAGTATTCCGTTCGCAGTAGTGGTATCTTGGCCCTTCCTACTACTACCTCGGATTCTTGGGATGAAGCGATGCTACCAACCACTTGCCGGCTTTTTACTGAAGATGCTTGGGCTAAGCCAGGTGTCAAGAAGATGCGATTGCCAAGGGGGTGACTTGGACTTTCTATAAGACCGAGCCAGGTTTGCTGAAGCAAAAGCGGGCTGGCTTGTTAATCGGCGTCAATAGTCTACCCTGCTGTCGGAACTGACTACGGAATCTGCCCACCTACCTACCTCTACTCTACGGATACTCCGTACCTAAGTTGTACGCAATTGCAGAGAAAGGCTTGGGAAGCGGCACAGTTCTCCAGGAAAGTTACGGAGTACTTTAGCACAATGATGGACACTTCTGTTCCTCAAATCTGCCAAGTCCATCACCGACTGCCGACGCGTCCTCTGAAAAGCGCGCGATGGCACCTTGGGTTGGCAGGTTGGGCATCAGAAATGAGGCTGTCGCATGGACGATCTTTCCATGGACCAAAGCCAAATCCTCTAGGCTCGGAAGATACTTCGGTATGTCCACAAAGTTCGACAAGCCAAAAACGTCAAACATGGCGAACCGGGTACCTAGTGGCCAGCTTGCCTACCTGGTTGCTAGTCAAAGAATCGCCCCATGTCAAAATGGCGTTGCTCGAAGCCGTTATGCACCTATCGTCCAATTCGGCTGCGATCAGCTCTTTACCCCTGTCGCCTTAAGGCTGGTGGGTGGAGGGAGTCAAAAGAACAAAGTGACAGACAATTTCCAAGAAGAAGCCGACAGATTGGCATGACCCAGAACGAACTGCCAGATCAGGATAAACATGTTGGCAGGCAAAGAGCAGTCAAGCAGCTTTGGCAGCTTTGCCCCCCACGAGCGTCCTGCAGCCTTGTCGCCTTCCGTTCTGGACTCTGTTGCAGCTCATCTCCATGTTGGTTCTGATGTCGAGATTTGCGCGGCGCATATCTGGAATCACCATCCTCCCGATGCTCCCCTCTCCTTTTGGGATGTGTGACCAGAGATTAGCTGCAGGCCAGGCCGAGAGAGGGCAGGCCAGCAGGGAGGGAGGACGTGGTGAAATGACATGAGGATTTCCCAAATGCCCTGACACGTCTCTTTCCTGAAGGTGATCGACATGAGTCGATCCACCTGTTCTGTTTTAGGACGAACTTTTTGTTTATGTTGCACCGGGACTGTTACCACCTCACTTCCCCGTACGACGTAAGATACGCAGTATGTAAACAGCAAAGTGCCGTGTTTCCAATGATAGGTCAAGGGCAACGGCAGATAACAGCACCCATCCATTGATCCATTGGTCTGGGGGATCTTGACCGAGCATCCTCCCCCATTTGCCCTCATCTCCATGTGATGTCAGATAACCATTTCTCGAAAGACAGGGGCTCTACTCTGTATATGCAGTGTGCATTTGGTACTGTATTGACTTCCGTGAGGAGAACATCAAGTTCGACCTTAACTATCCTTTCAAGATCAAACCTTGAACTGCTATACCCAAGAAAACCCGGATGCCATCTTCTTCCCACCTCCCATTGCTCCTTGCGACTTGCTCGCTATCTGCCTCAAATTCACATCCACCGCTCTCTTCCCCTCCCCCTTCTAACCAGATCTACCCAAAACGCCGACGCTTGAAGCCCTTACTGACAGCGAAATGACTCCGGCGCCGGCCAGAATAAAGAAGAACGGAGACTAGAGACGAAAAAAAAAACATGATGATATACGTTGAAAACTCCACAATGAAGAAACAATCCAAACGAATGCCCTGCTCCGTGATGTGCTCCGTGGTGGGAAGATAGAGACAGCTGAAACAAACCAAAATTGAGGCCTAGGGCTGCGAATTACGGACCAAGTTTTTGATTTCGAGGATTATTTGATTTAGCTTGCAAAGGGTCTTGAAACAACCGCGTCGTCTTCGAAGCGGGGGTCGGTAGCACTGGCGCTTGCGCCCCCGGCGGTGTCCTCCTCGACGTCGCTCGCGGCTTGGTGATCGCTCTTGCGACGCTTGTTGCGCCGTACCCGAAACAGGTCGCCCAGGGTGTCACTGACGCTGCGAGAGCGGCGCCGCACTTCGTGATCTCCGTCGTCGCCAAAGGCGCCTCCGAGCACCTCCTCGGACGCATGGGCCACGGCCTGACCGGTTATGGAATCGGCGTCGGTGTCGTTGAGGAAGAGCCCGGCACGGATCTGGGAGCGGATGCGACGTAGCGATGACTTTTGCAGTCGCGGGTCGTCTGACGCTCGCAGAAAGGCGTCCTTCACTACGGCAGTAACGGTGGACGACAGCGGAGACGGCGAAATGAAGGTACGAGATCGGTGATGTGTACCGCTCGACTTTGACGGACTGAGGCCCGGACGAGGAGGTAAAGCACCATCTGGACCAACTAAACCATCTTTGAGGGGCGTCGTGGGATGTCCTGAAGCCGCGTTTGTCGATCCTCCGGCCGTTCCCAGCAAGGGCGTCGTGAGAATGGCGTCCGCAGAAAACGTCCTGATGCCCTGGCCTGGAGGTGTTGAGGGAACTGCCCCCACGTCTTGCCACAGATTGCTGTGGATCGGAGTGTCGAGGCCAGGGGAGTTATGCGAACCATTCGATCCCAGCAGTTTTACAGCTGGGACATCGTGAAGTGGCGTGACGACTCGGGTAGAATCCGCTTCGCTGGATTGCGACTGACGACTCGAACGACGTGACCGCGACTGAGGTTTTGTGGCTTGAAAGCATTGCGCATTCTGGCCCGGCTGCCCGCTGGCATCTTGGTCAGACAAGCCAATCGTTTCCTCGACGCCTTCAGCATCTGATAATACGTCATCCTCTTCGTTACTTGACTCTCTTCCGCTCGTGATCAGAAACACGCCGAAAAAGGTCAGCAGGCAGCCACCGACAAATTTGGTGGCCTGTTCGGGGTTTGTACGCTCGAAATCACGGTATAGGACTGCGCTACCGACGATGACACAGAGAGTGAAGGTGACGAACTGGATAGGGATGACTTGGGTCGAGTCGAAGCGCTGCAGGGCTTTATTGACGTAGCGAACCTGCATGATGGCAGTTAAGAGAAGAATGACAATGAGGACGTAAGTAACAGGCGTCGTGAAAGCTCTCCAAAGTGTCGAGGAAAGCATCGAAGACACGCCCTTTGTCGCCAGAGCCGTGTAGCCGCCTGTGACTGTGGTTAGCATTGATCAACTCCAACATGACCGACTTATAGTGCACGCGCTTCACATACCAAATAGACCAACGAGCCCCAGATCGATCAAGATTGTACGTCTGCCGTACCTGGGGCTCAGCCACATCAGGGCGATGATGAGGGAGATTGTGACAGCAAGATATATCTCAAAGGCCAAGGAGGTGATGGCGTCCAATACATCATGGGGATTGAGCTTGGTTTCCTCCTGGTTCGCACTTAATACTACGGTAACGACACCTCCAACGGCAATAACGACGCCCCAGAAATCCCTCTGTCGAAACTTTTCGTGGAACATGGCCGGTGCGATGATACAGTTTGATATCAGAGCCACGACGCCCAAAGGAGACACGATAGAGGCGGGAGCAAAGCCGTAGGCAAGGAAGTTTCCCATCTCGCCGAGGGTTATGAGAACCTGACCGAGCCACCAATAAGGGGATCTGAGATATGACGAGCTTTTCCGTTCGTTTCCATCTTCGCCGTCGGATTCGCTGGACTGGGACGAATGGAAGGAATTTCGCAGCGGATCGGATTCGCAACTATCCTGGGTGTGATCGTGAGCAGACTCGACTGCAGAAACTCCGTTTCCGTTGTGATAGCCATTGCTGCTGAGTGTACCATACGAGCCAACCCGGTTTCCAGCCTGCGCACGTTTGATAGCTTCTCTAGCTCTGCGTCGTGCCGCATATCGTTCCCTGTGGAGCTTGAGGTGCGCGTACCTCTGGACGTTGAGAGCGAGAGCAATAAGTACATTTCCGACGATGGCGGTGACGATGCCAATTAATGAGGACCATTCTTGTAGATTATCGGTAGGTCCGTCGCCATTATCGCCATCGGGCGGCTTGGTGAAGAGGGAGTTCGGCCATGGGTCGGAGGCGAGTGAAGGCCCAGGCAACTCGACAATTCCTTGCGGCATCGTCGGGCGCCGGTGTGTCGGGCGATGAAAAAGAAGATGGAGGATCGCGGATATGACGGACGAGTAGGACCGGTTCGGTTCGGATGGATTATTGGATTAAAAGGTGGTGGACGAGTAATACGATAAATGACGACGTAGTAGTGGTGAATCGTGAGGATATCATGGGGGCAATGAGTGGCCTCCAGAATAGGTTCGGATGAATATCATGACAAGAGGAACCAAGTCGCTCAATGGAGGCAAGAAAGCAGATGCAAGTGAGGTATGCCGCGGCACACCGAGGCTGCTGGCCCGGTGAGGAAGAGCGGGAGGAGGATGTGAGGAGTGAGAGGTGACGATGATGTCTCACTTTGATGGAGTTGAGTCGAGAGTTGGGGTAACGGTTCGGACGTTGGTTCTTCTCGGAGAGAACAGTGCCCCAGGCATGCACATGCGCATGACCTTGGCGCAGGGCAAGAGGAGGTGAAAAAGTACAGTACCGTTGTGAAGCTAGGTACTGCAGGTAGGTAGGTAGCTGTACGGAATAGAGAGAGATGATTAGATGATTACATTAGTGCATGATATGATAGCGTCGTTCTCTTCTCCTCTCCTCGCTGGGAAAAAAAAAGATGCTGCTGCAGAGAGCTACCAGATTCTTGGTCGGGGGCTTCGGGGTACCGGTACCCTGCCCGCCTACAATTAGCGGGCCCCCCCCGTTGCCCCAATGTTGTCATTTCGCATCTTGCATTTTCATCGCTGCTGTGGCTCATGCCAGCGCAGACCAATGGCGTCTTGTTTTTTTGGGGAGGTGGTTGCTGATTCCAGCCACAGCTACTTACCTACCCACCTATCAGCGACGCCACAATCCACCTCTGGATCCACCAATCTTTCCCGCTTCCATCTTATTCCTCAACTTTCGGGATGTCACATGGAATCGACTTTACAACTGCATCTCCCGACTTCATTGTTCTCCCTGATTTCCCTCATTGAATTATTCCTTGAGCATGCGACGTGACGACGATTCTTCCGAATCTCCCTCCTCTTCATCCTTTTTTGATCGCATCTGGGGCACAAAAGATGACAACACTGACTCTGGCTCTTCCTCCCGGTTGAGCTTCGATTCGTCATTCTCCACTTCTGGCGCCATCTCATCCTCGACTAGATCCTCGTCAACCCAGAACGACTCCAAGTCCTCTAACCTTTCTCAGAATCAAATCATTAAATCCAACACCATGTTCGGACCTTTCGGCGTCGAGGTGTGGTGGCCCAGCCACTCGCCGGCTGGTCTTGCTCTCTCTTCCCGCTACTCCCCTCTTGCTCTCGATCACCTCCCCCAACCAGTCCCTCGTGATGCTACGTCGGACATGGACACGTCCATCTTCACCTTCCAAGATGCATTCGAGGATCTCCTAGCCGTCTCGTCGGGCCAGCCCTTGCCCAACATCACTACTCGCTACGAACAGCGTAAGCTTCTGCGCTCCATGTTTCCCGATGGCGAGCCGACCGCCTGGTGGCTACGAAGGCTGAAGTCTCAAGGCCTCCTTGAGATGCCAAAGCCAGAGCATTTTCTCCAGCAGGCGGGATCCAATTGGGACCAGTTCCACCAGGAGCTGAATCGTAGAGCTGGAAATGTCTGGCGCGCTGCGAACGGTGAAGATTACCGAGACTCTCGTGATCCTTACCAGGAACAAGACGAAGAAGAAGACAACTTCTCCAAAAACTCTCGCCAGTGGCGTCTCTCTTTCCCGCGACGCCGCGAGCCCGATGACTTTGATGAATTCTTTAACTCGTTCCGTTCCTCCTTCCCCGAACCCCATTCTTCTTGGGACACCTTTGTGAAGTCCTTCCATGACGAGCCCTCGGATAAGACTCTCAAGGAGCAGCCCGACAAGAACCAAGAAGTTGTCAAGGATGAGTACGTCGACCGCTTTGGGTACTTGCACAAAAAAGTCACCATTAAGACAATCGATGAGAATGGGAATCAGATAGGAAGCCAGACACACTACACGGTTCGTCCTGCCGACAAGCAGCAGGCAGAATCTCAGGAGGTGGTTGATGATGACAAGTCTGGTATCCGCGCCTCTGGGAAGGTCGAGACTAAGACGGGCTGGTTCTGGAAGTGAACGTGGTTGGGGCTGCAGACCCTGCTTTTGACAATCTCAGCTTAACAATGATTTACATGATGAGCGATGCCTAGATTGATTAGGTAGTGTAGGATAATTGACATTGGGAAGTTTGTTCTGGGGGATATAGGCTGCCAAAGTTATGAACAACTATTGGGAGCAACGTATGTAAAATAGGGTCCCTGTAACAAGGTAATGTTAAGAAATGGAAATGAAACCAACGCTATCAAAGCACTTTTGTAGGTATGAAGTGGTCGTCACTATTTCGTACCCCGTGATTGAGCCTTCTTCTTGCGCATGAGCCTTTTCCTCGCAATCAGCTTCTGCTTCATTTCTTCCTTGGGATCCTTGGGCTTCCCGCTGTCTTCAGCCTGCTCGGCCTCTTCCTCCCTGTCGCCCTTGCGGCCACGTCCTTTGCCCTTGTCCTTAGAACTACTCTTTCGGCGATCTCCCTCGGGTTGGCGTTTGCCTGCCTGCTCCTCCTGCGGCAGGCGAGACTTCTCCTCGATGGCACGTCGGCGCTGGACAACCTGTGCGTTCTCAATGGCAAACTCGACAATGAGCCTCTGCTTCTTCCCAGCATCATTCTCCAGTTGATAGCCGTTCAAGTATCGGAGACCCATCAGCGCCCAGTGGTGGGATGTGTACTCGATGAAGCCGTATCCACGACTCTTACCACCCTCCCGCTCTTGGACCTTGGTTCCCTTTGCGCTCTCGAATACAACCTTGGCCTGGCGGACGATACCTTTACCTTTACCTTTTCGTTCACGTTCCTTGTCCTTGACATCCTTGCTGTCACGGGCATTCTCCTCCTTGGAGAGGGGTTGCCTGCGGCCTTCCTTGACGTCCTTGGCAAAGCCGACAATGGCCTTTCGTGCGAGGTCCTTCAGCTCCTTGGAGTCGATGTTGCGAGGAATGTTTCGAATTGCCAGACGCGTCAAGCTCAAGTGTAAGCTGGGGTTCTTCTCAACGAGCTTTTTGCGCTGGTTGGCGCTGGCCTGTCTCATGAGAACCTCGGGCTGCGGTAGGAGGCCAAAGAGAGGAGAGTCCCGACCAATGTGTCCCTCGTTGAGCAAGAATAACCTGCGCTTGTCCTTTTGGTTTCGTTTGGCTAGCGAGCTGTCGGCAAGGTTGGTGGCCTGCTCCTTGCTGACGGCTTGGGCAACTTGGAGGAGTCGACCATCCAGGGTATACTTGCCACCAGGATCGGCACTCTCGTCCTGAAGAATCGACGTCTTGGTTGTCGTGACAGCCTCCTTGGGGCGGGGAGCATTCTTGATACATTCCTTGGCATCATCCATGTTGAAGAAACATACGAAACCAGTCCCGGCAGGTTTCTCCGTGACCTTGTCCATGACGACACGGGCGTATCTCACTTTTCCGAAGTGGTCAAAGAAGCTCTTGAGCTGCTCGTCGGTGGTGGTGAAAGGAAGGTTGCGAACGAATACAGTAGCCGAATTGTCCGTCGTTCTCTTTGACGACGCCTTCTTTTCCGTCTCCTCCTCTTCATCCTCTTCATCTTCTTCATCCTCCATATTTTCCATATGGTTCTTCATGAAGTTTTCCAAGTCAGCATCAAGCTCTGCGTTTCGGGTCTTTGCGCCACCATCCTCGTCTTCATCTTCGCTCGTCTCGGATCCTGCGTCTTCGTCCGCATCCTCCTCCCCCTCGTCTGTGGCCTTTTCCTCTTCCTCCTGAGGTTGCTGCTGTTGCCAAGTTTCCTTGTCTACAGCCCAATCGACAGCAATAGTTCTCCCGTCAATTTCCTTGCCATTGATAGCCTCCAAGGCCCGTTCTGCGTTTTTCTTTCCTCGGAGGGTAACAAAACCGAAACCCTTAAGCTTTCCTTTTGACTGAGGCAGATCGGCAAATTTGACCTTTCCAAAGCTCCTGAACATATGCTCAAGCTGCTGCGAAGTCTTGATACTCCATGGCAAGTTGCGTACAATGAGCTTTGGTGGTTTTTGGAACTCGTCCTTCTTGGGCTTGCCTGCAGGAGCATCGACAGATCCTTTGCTTGCGTCTCGGTGTCTGGGTTCGGCAATGTCGATTCGGATCCGTCTTCCATTCCACTCTTGCTTGTCCAGCTTTTCCTTGGCTTCCTTGGCATCGTCGGCGTCGGCAAAGGTAACGAAACCGTAACCTCGTGATTCTTTAGTCTTCTGGTCTGCAACTACAACGGCGTGCTTCACAGGGAAATGTTCCGAAAAGAAGTCGGTGAGGGTCTCGCTGGTGGCGTCGGGAGGAAGAGAACGGACGAAGAGAGATCGTCTCTCCTCAACTCTCGCTCTCTTAGAAGACTGAACAGCTCCATTGTCGCGATCCTCGAAGGAAGCGGGATCGACCTCTGCTTCAGGTCGAGACCGTTTGCGATCGTTTTTGGATGCACCCATACTTGAAAGAAAAGTTTTAACAAAGACAACAAGAAATTGAGACCTTAAAGGCTGTAGCACGAGAAATTGTGCTTGCGCCCGAGAAGTTGATGGTCTCGATCTCAAGAAAAAAAAAGATGGATGCAAACTGATAAGACGATAAGAGAATCCATCAATCTTATCTTATCGCACGTGATGGCGGGGAAATGCATAATCGATTGTGAGCTAATCCTAGAATGGAAGATTATTTACCGCCAATATGACAACACAAGCGCGTTTCCAAACAAAGGTTCGCAACTTGGAAGCCATATACATCATCATTTGCATTTGAGGGTTCCTCAATCTGATTTGTATTAGAGGTCCCTAGTCCCGTCGCAAGATGCCTGCTCGAACGTCGACTCGATCGACCAGAACCTCCGGCTCACGAGCCTCCGCCGCTTCTCGCTCGTCAGTCGATATTGTTGATACCCCCGACAACGCCCTGCGAACCCAGATCTGCAACGTCTTTGGCGATGCCCAGCGGACAACGGCGACTCATAGAAAACTTGTGGTGAATCTGCGCAAGATCCATGAGGCCTGTTGCTACGAGCCCACCAATGTCAAGAAATCTCAGTCCAATGACTTTGATGAGGAGGCATTCAACCATGAATTCGTTAGATGCGTCACGAGGATAATGCCGGTCAAGAAGTCGGAAAGCGCTGGTGAGAAGTGTATTCGATTCGTCGGTCTTTTCTTGCGACACGCCAACGAAAAGGACAACGAGCTCATTGGAGATGTCGAAGAAGACGCAAGCGTGATGCCGGAGACGCCTAGTACAAGGCTCACATCCCAACTCCTTAAAGCTATACTCCCCCTTCTGACCGCCAAGGACAAGTTTGTGCGGTTCAGATCAACTCAGCTCATCTCGCACATCATCAACTCTCTCGATGCGATAGACGACGAGCTATTCCAGAAGCTCCGACACGGATTACTTAAGAGGATTCGAGACAAGGAGGCCATGGTTCGCTCTCAGGCAGTTTTGGGGCTGGGCCGTCTTGCTGGTAACCAGGGCGAGGGCGCCACCAACTCTGATGAGAGTGACGAGGACGAAGATACAGGTCTACTTGCCAAGCTACTGGAAGTTCTGCAGAATGATCCCAGCGCGGATGTGCGAAGATCTCTCCTCGTCAACTTGCCTATTCTACCCAACACTCTTCCTCTCCTTCTTGAGCGAGCAAGAGATTCAGATTCTGCGACCCGGCGAGCTGTGTACGCAAGACTTCTCCCGGCACTAGGCGACTTTCGGCACCTCTCGCTCAATATGCGAGAGAAGCTTTTGAGATGGGGTCTTCGAGACCGAGATGAGAATGTTCGCAAAGCCGCCGGCCGAATCTTTCGAGAGCGTTGGATCGAGGATTGTGCTGGTGTAGAGCCTCCCGAGGATGGTCAACTGGCGGAACTCTCTCCACCCAATTTTGACGGCCTTTTGGAACTTTTGGAACGGATCGATGTCGTCAACTCGGGCGTCGAGAATGGCGTAGCCCTTGAGGCTATGAAGGGCTTTTGGGAAGGTCGACCAGACTATCGCGAGGCAGTTGAGTTTGACGACAACTTTTGGCAGACCCTTTCTGCCGAGTCAGTTTTTGTTGCCAGAAGCTTCAACGATTTCTGCCGCCTCGAGGGCGATGGAAAGTATCTGGGACTGTTGGAAGAGAAGCTCCCCGAAGTCACTAAGGTTGCCTTCTTCCTTGAGCGATACCTTCAAGTTCTTGTTGACGCTCTCAAGAGAGTATCTCAACAGGAACTGGATGAGGATGAGGAGGAGGAAAACACGGTGGAGCAGGAATTCATCGTGGAACAGATGCTTCAAATTGCCCTCACGCTGGACTACTCTGATGAGGTCGGTCGACGCAAGATGTTTACTCTGTTGCGACGGATGCTATCCATTCCTGATTTACCCGACGAGGCGACCAAGCTGACAGTGGAGGCGCTGCGAGGTATTTGCTCCCCTGACTCTGCTGGGGAGCGGGAGTTTTGCAGTATCGTTCTCGAATCTGTTGCCGATGTTCACGACACCATTGTAGATGAACCTGCGGATGTGGAAGACAGCTTCCACTCAGCCAGATCGGAGGTCAGCGGTCCAAGCACTCCTACCAAGTCCAGATCAAGTGCCACCCCTGAGGTGAGCGAAGAAGAGGCGCGAGAGAAGGCAGTTAGGGAGATTGTGGTCAACATGAAGTGTCTTCATATTGTCCAGTGCATGCTCACGCATGTCGCAACCAATCTTCAGGACAACACTGATTTGGTGTCGATGCTTAACAACCTCGTCGTGCCAGCCGTTCGCAGCCACGAAGCTCCGGTCAGAGAGAGAGGCCTCGTCTGCCTGGGCTTGTGTGCCTTGCTGGATCGGTCACTGGCAGAAGAGAACCTGAGTCTCTTTATGCATTTCTTTAACAAAGGGCACACTGCTTTGCAGATTACGGCACTGCATATCCTGACAGATATCCTCAACGTCCATGGGGCTCAACTCCTATCATCAACACCTGGCCTTCTTAAGGTGTACATCAAGGCTGTCAAGGGTGGTGCCCGGGCTCTAGAGGTCCAAGCAGCAGCCACTGTTGCCGCTTCGAAGCTTCTCCTCGGCCGCATCATTAGCGATGAGGAAGCCTGCCAAGAATTGCTCAAGTCTCTTGTCGTCACATACTTTGACCCCTCCTCTGCCTCGAATCAGACTGTCCGACAGGCACTAAATTACTTTTTGCCCGTGTTCTGCTTTTCAAGGGCGGAAAACCAAGATCTCATGCGCAGCGTCACCCTTGATGCTATCCATGCACTCTTCAATATTCGGGAAGGCCTGGAAGACGATGATGCCGACGTCGAGGAGGACATGGTCAGCATGACAACTATTGGTGCATGCTTGGTCGATTGGACCGATCCCAGGAAATGCTACAGTCCTACTCTTGGTCTGGAAAGTGAGAAGAAGGCTGTCAATGGCGATGTCCACCTGGATCTGGCCATGGATATCCTTGAGAAGGTTCAAGGCAACGTTACCAGTAAGTCGATCAAAAGCGAATCCAGAGTGATCAAATGCTGACCCTGCTGCAGAAGAAGAGAAGAAGCTGCTTGCTACACTCCTGGGCAAGCTTCACGTTTCTCCTGGCTCAACAGAGGAGAAGCTGCGCCAGGCATACGCCGAAGTTTCTGCCGCCGTGGAGGAAGGCTTCCTCTCTGATGCCACCAGCCGCAACGCGCTGTACAAAATTCACGTCAGCCTTGGCAAGATTGTGAATACTTTGGATGAGCAACAGCCCAATCAACGTCGCACGAGCCGAAGCGTGTCGGTGCTGCCCGAACGTCAGGCATCAGAGGAGAAGTCGGTTATCAGCGAACCTCAAATCAAAGAGGAAGAGGGGGATACAAGCGAGGGCACAATCGTCCCCAAGGAGGAAAAGAGCTCAGAACTCGTTGATGAGCTACTTTCCGACGGTGACGGTGAGGGCGATGGTGATGTGGATATGACAGATGTCTAAGCTGAGATGCTTTTGCGCAATGTTTCACGAAACGTTACTTTTTGGATGAGAACATGATGGATGGGACAATGGAGCGGTCTCTTGGCGACGGCGGGTTACGATTTTGCGGTAGATATTTGTCTTTTAATGATAGTCTTGCTTCGACTTCTATAACTGCACTTTGCTGCCTTCAAAAGGATTGAACACGAATACTCAAGTGTATATGACAGGAAGAAAGGTCTAAGTCACGGTTAAATATGATAACAAGATGGCGTTCAACGCGCAGTCAACCAAAACAGTAACCCCCCAAATCCAACATTGACAAGCAGGTGTTGCCCCAGACTCCACGCCATGCTGTACAGGTACTTGGGCGAGAAGACGGTCCAGATGAACAGGTGCGTGCGCAGCAGCGTGCAGGCAGCCATGACGAAGGCGACGCTGACGGCGAAGAACCAGGTCAGCAGCGCGACGTGCTGGCGGAAGACGCCGCGGCGACCCTCCTGGAACTTGCGGAGAAGAAGCAGGTTGGTGGCCGAGACCCAGAAGATGGAACCGGCCCAGTTGCTGACGAGGATCAGGAGGCCTACCGCGACAATGTTGAAGTCGCTGACGCCGTTGTAGGCGGAGGAGAGGTCGACAGAGGCGATGGTGTTGGTGCCGCCAAAGGCGAAGAAGGTGGCGTGCTGGAGGAGGACGGAGCCCGTGGTGATGTCCTGGACAGATAGGTTGGCGGATTGCAAGGCGTGGAAGAGAATGTCTGCCAGGAGAAAAAGAGGGATGTTTGTAGCGCGAGACTGCGTCATCCCAAGAATGGTGTAGAGGAGGTGGAAGAGGTTGGCTAGTAGTAGGGAAGGTGTAAGTAGGCTGTAGAAGAGACATATACACGTATTAGGGTGGGAGGAGACTTACCAGCTTGCGTTTGAGCGGCTCGTGGACCGCTCAGAGTGCGATATACTGCAAAAGCCCAAATGACGGCCATCACGATAAAGACTGTCCTCGCCCTCCAAAGCAACGATTGTCCCTGAAAAAACTCATTCACTCCCCGTGCAAACCCGACGACGAGCTCTGGGGCATCCTCACGGGTGAAATCAAGCTTGAAACTGTAGGCAGTGAGGAGAAGAACAGAAGCGAGAGACGTGGCGGCAAAGTACGGCAGGCCATCAAGGCGAGCGAGGAGGCGGAAGGTGAGCAGAACGTAGGCGGCGGTGAGAACCACCCACAAGAGCTGAGGGTTGGGGAGGATAAAGGATTTGACGATATCCGGCTCGCCTGCAAACTTTTGACCGGTCTGATTCCAGCCTCTGGTGACTCTGAGAGCTGCGAGACCGAAGACCAACCAAACCAGGCTCCGAAATCCGTTTGACCTGCGTCCATGTCAGCTTGCTATTGGGGGGGCAAGACAATTTGATTTGAGGCCATACCCGCGAAGACTTCGAACTCCGAGATAAGCTACCCATATAGTAGTGGACCAATACCAAAAGTGCTGTTCCTCTTCAACGTAACTGCTGGCAAACATCATGATACCGTACAGTAGCGTGACGAGCACCAAAGGGGACAAAGGCCCCTCTCGAGCCGAGCCAGTCTTGGTAACGGCGATTCCGCCGATGATGACTGCAGCGAGAGCAATAGCCTCACCAATGAACAGTCGGGGGACATCGTAGTTGGATGCCATGCTGCTCATTAGATCTTGTGCCTGACGTAGCCATTGAGACATGTCATCAATCCAGCTCGGGTCGATATCCTCCCCATCCTTCAGAGCAGACGCCTGCGCCATAATCTTGCGCCACTGGCAAGCCAATTCATGAGCCTCAGATGACTCCAAGACACAGGGATCAACATCACTGTCCAAATCAAAGAGATCATTCCCAAAGGCAGCGGTAACAATGTTCAGGAGCTGTCTTGCGTTTCGTACTAAGATTTGGATCTTGTCACTTGTCTTGGGCCAAAAGGGAAGAAAATCAGGAATGAATGCACCCAGATTGTTCTTTGACACGGGAAAGCCCAACAAGGCGGCAATCGTGGGTGTCAAGTCGGACTGTTCAACTTTGGCATAGTATTCGAACTCATCCTTGGGCTGCGCCGGGGCGGGATGTTTGGAGGAGATGGTCTTCAGCTTCGGCGACATGAAGACCAAGGCTGGTGATGTCTCACCGGGAGATGAAGCACCATGATTCCCAGCGTCATTCATGCCGTGGTCACCGCACAGAACAAGTAGGGTCGATTCGAGATGTTGTTTAGAGGCCATTGCCTCAAACAACACCCTGACGACGTCGTCCATTTCGTGCTGTTTAGGGATCATATTCGGACTTCTTCGAGTCAACACTTTTGCAAGTTTATTTGTTGGGAAGTCAAATACCTTCGAGGTCCGGCTTTGTGGCCGATATGATCAAGACCGAGATAGTGAAGCACCATTAAGCCCCAGTCATCATTGTCAAGCTCTCTAGGAATATTTCGGGTGACGTTATGATCAACTTCTGTGAAATCCTGACTTTTGCGTTAGTCAACCGTCTTTGGGCAAGATGGTTAACAAGAAACATACTGAGACGAAGAAGCTGGTGGTGCCATCTTGACGGTCAAATGTATCGGGAAAGAGTTTCAGCCAGGTATCATCGCCATACATGAGGAGCTTCCCCATGTCTTTGGCCTTGATCTGAGCAAGCCACGTGTCTTGTGCAGCGAGCGTGGACGACGTGTCGGCCTCATCGAAGTTCAAGATCAAATCTACAAAGGAAGGGATGGAGCCGGTAGTCATGGACTTGATCCTCGGCATCGTCACAGTCGGTGACCGGGCATTCGCCGTGAAAGGGATTGCGCTGCCCTCTCTGATGAGACTGGCATTTTATCAGTATTTCTCTGACATTAGACGAAGCTGTTGTCTTACTTTTGGACATATTCAAAGCCCGAGTTGTCCGAATAAACAAAGTCACTATCCGCACAGGGATTAGTCGTGATCAGAGAGATGAGATGATGGCGTATACCTTCGCAGGGCATCGACGACCATGAAGATCAGTCGATCAAAAGGCGACGAAAGAGGTTCGCCATATTCAAGAGACTCATACTCTGCCAATCCAGGTAAGAATGGCTTGTATGGAAAGAACCCCGTGGCAAAGATCAGAATAGAGACAGGGATTAATATGTTGGCCGTGGTCAGCAGCAGGCTGCTCAAGAGGGAGGACCCATGGTTTTGGGCCACCATCTCCCTTGATTTGGCGAAATGAGCGACTGAGAAATAAAAGGATGAATTGAAAGAGGTAACTAATGATCTGGAACTTAATTATCAACGGAGCGCCATTGAAATTCCATGTCAAGTTATGACGATGAAAGTGGTGAACGTGTCGTGTCGTGAGAGAATGCGCCGTTGCTAATGGCCAGCCTCGCTTGGACAAAAAGGTACCCCGTATTCGTTCGGAGTTGTGATTGGTCATGTGAAGGCTAAAGTGGCTGCGCCACAGAAGGCTGAGAACCCTCCTCGCTGCGAAGAAGGAAAAAACTGCTGGTCTCTGTAGAGCTTGATATCGGGTATCATGAATGTCTTGGATTGCTAAGCATATGACCTTTTGCTCCCCCAGAAAACAAGATGAAAACATAAACATGAAATTCGGAAAACATCATCAATCATTTGGTGCTCTTCTTCCTCTTGGCCGCTTGCCGGTCGCTGTACTTTTGAAAGACAATCTTGGACTTCTTTTGCTTGCGCTTTCCAATGCGATTGCTTCCAATGCGCGCTTTGGATGGCTTTCCGGAGTCGATCTCCATGGCTGATAAGAGAATGTTAAGAAGACGTCGCTCGCCGGGGAAATCATGCATCTTACTGGTCTCATCTTGCTCCCTCTCTTCCTTGACCTCCTCGGCGTCTCCTTCTTGACCTATATTATGTTAGTGAGATAGTTGCAGGATTTGGATAGCAACGTATCTTGCTTACCTTCAAGGGGAATGTCTGGCTTCTCAGGCTTGGGTTGTTTGGCAATCTCAGCCAGTTTGGCAGAGAGGCGCTCCGCCCGAGCAGCCTCCGCTGGGCCAAAAACGTTGGTGGCCAAGCGGCGATTGTTGGCCTTTCTAGTGCTTGAGCGAGAACTCTTTGCCATTTTTGCTGTGACCAAAAGGGTGTTTGTTGGGGATAAAGGAAAAGCAGTAAGAGGCAGTTCGATCTCGATTAGAGGCAGAAAAAAAAAAGTAGACTGTGGCGGTTGACCTGTGGCTAGTGAGGCTAGCGCAAGGGTCCCCCAAATCCCCTACAGCTCTTGTGGGTGATCTCCAAGCGAAGTGCTCATTGCTGCCAGCCACGACCGCCTTCTTTTTCTGGACGCCAACTTGTCTGGGGCCTGGCGAAACATGACATCAAAAGTCGAGACTCGAGACGGGTGAACCAACCCGAGTGCGCTAGTTGTATCGCATTGTGAGGGCTTCCTCTTGAGACCCCTGTTTACGTTTTTTCGATCTTTATATGACTCTGTTTCTTCTGTTTATGATTTAATTATTCTATCTATACTTTCCCTTTGGGGCTCCTCGAGTCCTCCCTTCCAAGATTGGCCCGGTCATCTTAAATTTTCCAGTACCTGCTCTGTTTGCGCCGCACGCTGCACGCCGCACTGGCTCAGGTCGTGCCTGCTGCCTCACTTGAATGTGGCTGCGCGGCCAACCCGGCTTTTCGACTTCCTTCCTCTCCCTCCCTCGCTCCTGCCCTCCACCCATCGTCGACTCGCAGTGCGCCTGCCCTCTGTACGGTTCGCGTCTTTGGCCTTAGGCAATCGGACAATATTCGGCCGACGACCGATCGTCTCCTATCGCGATAATGGCGTCAACCTCAGGCCTGGGTGATTCAGCTCCAGGTTCAAATCCTCCAACGGTATCGCGATACGAAGCGAATCAACTTTCGAAACAAGTACAGCGACTCCTCAATCGGCAGCTTTCTTCGATTTGTCAAATAAATGGTGTCAAGAGCACCGGCGTCAAGGCAGAATTGCAACAACGGATTAACGCACGTAAGTCTCTTTGCTCAGCGGCCTTTGCATGTTTATTTTTATCGCGTCTACGCCCCATGATTCAAGCTTGCGACTGTCTTAGGGTCGTACTTTTGTTCCTTTGCCTTGCCTTATTCTACTATTTCCTAACTTGTCGTTCCACTTCCTACCAATGAATCGCATCGCTGACCTGCCTGAAACCCTCCATAGTCATCGAAGAAGCACTTCATGCCAACGACGGTTTGCGCTTCCAACAGATCCGCCAGAGCGTACACAACACGATAGCGACCACATCTGCCAACGGTTCATCTCCTGGACGAGGATCATATGTCCTCGGCTTTACTACGAGTCCAAGTACAAACATAATGCCGCCGAGAGTCAACTTCGGCTCTTACTCGCCTACCAACCATACCGCCCATTCCAATCATGCGCCCGCGCCTCCCCGCTTACAGATCACATTTCGTCAGAGCCCTTTCTACAAGGTCGAGAAGTCCATCGGAGATGTACATCCTTGCGAAGGTGAGATTCCCGAAATCCAGGTTCCGTTTCTGGTAATGATACCGGCTAACTCGGGTTGAATCTACAGTTATGGCGCATCACCGCAATTCTGTGACTGTGCCACTCAAGCTCCAGGAACATCCCGAGTTACAGAAATGTGTGGACGATAAGACGTACCGGGTGATGGTCTTTTGCGCTTCTGACAACAGCCCTTCCTCGCACAATATTAGTTTTCCGCACCAGTCAGAACTGCGGGTGAACGGAGGAGACATCAAGGCGAATTTGCGAGGGTTGAAGAACAAACCTGGGTCTACTAGACCGGTTGACATCACCCAAGCTCTTCGCTTGAGAGGCAGTTATGGGAATACTCTAGAGTTCACCTATGCCTTGACAAATAAGGTAAGTCTTCTTTTCAAAAGTTAACTAGCTTAACGTACTGTGTGCGTTTGAGATGCGCAAGAGATTTTACTGACACTGCTGCTCGACGTAGAAATACTACCTCGTGGTCAATCTTTGCAAGGTTACCTCAGTAGAACAACTGGTCACACAGATCGCCAACGGTATAAAGATCTCTACCGATGCTGTCCGCCAGGAGTGTAAGGATTCAGGTACCCATACGAGCGGTAGGAATACCACTAACAGTTCCCAGTTAAGCAGAAGAATCAGGATCCCGACGTGGTTGCTACTTCTCAGGTGCTGTCACTCAAGTGCCCTTTATCATACATGCGTTTAAGCATACCGTGCCGTAGCTTAAACTGCTCACATATTCAATGTTTCGATGCAACGTCTTACCTGCAGCTACAAGAGCAAGGTCCCCAATGGCTCTGCCCTATTTGCAATAAGGCAGCGCCATTCGAACGTCTGGCGGTGGACAGGTAAGTCGGCCCTGCCAGCCCAACGTCATTGTAGTGTTAACAACCAGCAGCTACGTTCGAGAGATCCTCGATAGCACGTCGAGTGATTTGGAGACCGTTACTATTGAGCCTGACGGGCGGTGGTTCGTAAAGAAACACGACGAGGAAAGAGCGCATGGTTCCGAGAAACAGGGTGCCGAGTCTCACTATGATCAGGATGACGACTCTGATGAATTGGAGATTTCAGAGGTTAATGTTATTGGCCGCCGTCTCGAAACCCCCAGAAACATGTCTATAGGCTCCAGCACCCCAGTCTCGAGCAGTCGTGGCCCATCCTCCACGGGACCTCGAGGAGTGGCTTCAACCAGTGCCAAACGACCTGCTGCCGCTGTCATTGATCTGACACTATCCTCGGACGATGATGAACCCAGTCAACCGCCCCCTAAGCGCCAGAATACTGGAACTAATGGGTTCCATAGCCCCAACATATTGGAATTCCCAAACGGCGCGCATGGATACGCGCCTTAGGAGAGTTCGGATCCTACGCGCACACAATCAGGAGGCTCTCAACCAAGGAAAAGAAAGAAGAGCGTCACAAGGCGGTTAACATATGACTAGTAGTGACCCAAGGATGCAGTAAAAAGGTGCCCAGGAGTATGAGGTCTTTGAGGGAATTTGTTGTTTGGGAGTTTTGTTTTACGGCGTTGGAGGAAACGGAAAAGATTCCCCCCTGCTGCTTGGAATGAGGCGGCGTCATTTGCTTTCTTGGTTTTTTTTCCCAATTTCCATGAGGTGTGGCGAGGAGGACAGACGAGGGGAAAGCTATACCTTTCATCATGTTCTGTGATGAACGATCGGGGCAATGGCGACGATGAGGGATTCGGTTAGGGTAATGGATTGCACATGAGTGGCTACGGATCTGAATTTGGGGACACATCCGATGCGTCTTCTTTTTTGTCGACGACTGAACGAGATGAAGTCAGGGATCCGCGGAGGACGTCTCAATAGAAAACCCATTGTCATTCATATAAATAGCTAACATGCCCGTGATGTCCCTTACATACCCGTCCCAACTCATCTACCATCATCCCTGGGAGATGACTCACGGTTCACTCCCAGTTTTCCCCCTTTTTGTGAAAAGCAAGTTTAAGTCTAACGTTTTGAAGTTCATGCGCGCCATCATCCCTTTCTCCCAAAGAAAAGCACTCCAACAGTTTTGGTTTTTACTTTTATTGTGAGGCATTATCCGCCTTGCGCTTCAGGGGCAGGCCAGGCTCCGAGGTCCACGAGTCCACGCCCTGGATGATGCAAGCCTCGCCTTGGTCTCGCCTTGCGAGACGACCAATGGTGAAGACCTTCTCGCCGGCATCGGACAGCGTCTTGGCCACGGACTCGGCTTGGGAAGACTCGACGGCCACAACCATGCCGATACCAGAGTTGAACGTGCGGCACATCTCCGAGGGGTCGACGTTGCCAGCTTGCTTGAGCCACTTGAAGACAGGAGGGATTTCCCAAGTGCCAAACTCAATCTCTGCGGCGAGTGCTTCGGGGAGCATGCGCGGCACGTTCTCGAGGAGACCGCCTCCGGTGATGTGAGCGAGGCCCTTGATTTGTTGGAGGACGGGGAGCAGGCTCTTGACGTAGATGCGGGTAGGGGTGAGAAGGGATTCGCCAACCGTGGCGGATTGGTCCCAAGGCGCAGGGTTGGTGTAATTCAAGCCAGCACTCTGAACGATGCGGCGAACAAGCGAGAAACCGTTGGAGTGAACGCCGGCGGAACCGAGGCCGAGGAGAACATCACCCTCGATCATGGCCTCCTTTTGAGGAAGACGACCTGAGTTTGTGACAGTTCCGACAGCGCAGCCAGCAGCATCGTAATCATCCTTCTGGTACATGCCAGGCATCTCGGCAGTCTCGCCACCGACAAGAGCACATCCAGCTTGTCGGCAGCCATCAGCAACACCCTCAACAAAAGCAGCGGCAGTAGCAAGATCCAGCTTGCTGCAGCCATAGTAGTCGAGGAACATGATGGGAGTAGCACCCTGAACGATGAGATCGTTGACGTTCATGGCAACCAAGTCAATACCGACAGTATCATGCTTGCTCATCGCCTGGGCAATCATGAGTTTGGTACCAACACCGTCAATGGCGCCAACAATGACGGGGGCCTCGGGGAAGCCGCACTTGGAGAGGTCGACTTCACCACCGAAGCCGCCAATCTCAGCATCAGCACCAGCGCGCTTCGTACTAGCGACGGCCTTCTTAATCTTCTCGACGAAGTCATTACCGGCCTGGATATCCACACCGGCTTGAGCATAGGTCATGCCCGTCTTTTTGGAGTCGCGGAAAGCTCGGTGGGCAATGTCTCTTCGGAAGAAAGCACCCTCAAAGTCAATGACCTTGGCGTCAAGGGCAGCATAGGCGGCATCAACGGCAGCACGCAGAGAGTCACCAGTGGCGTTGATGGCAATTACACGTCCTCCAGACGTCTTGAGAGTGTTTCCGTCGAGAGACGTACCGGCATGGAAAATAGTACATCCTTGAGGAGGGGTTTGCACATTCATGACAGCGCCCTTGGGGTAAGAACCGGGGTAACCAGGGGAAGCGAGGACGACAGTGGCGCTGAACTTGTCCTCGATGGTCAACTTGCAGTTATCCAAATATCCATTGGCGCATGCAAGCATGACCTCTGCCAAGTCGGTATCGGCAGACAAAAGAGGGAGGACAGTCTGAGTCTCGGGGTCACCGAATCGAACATTGTACTCGAGCACCTTGGGACCGTCGGCGGTAATCATAAGACCAGTGAAGAGAACGCCGCGGAAAGGCTGTTGCTCCCGGCGCATACCAGCAAAAGATGGCTCAAGAATCTCGCGGTCGATACGTTCCGTGAGCTCCTTGGTAGCAATGTTAGTGGGAGCGTAGCAGCCCATTCCACCGGTGTTGGGGCCTTGGTCGCCGTCAAAGATACGCTTGTGATCTTGGGCGAGGGGGAGAGACCGGTATGAATAACCATCGCAAAAGGTGAGAACACTGAGCTCGTCACCAAGGAGTAGTTCCTCAATGACAACCTCGCTCCCAGCATCGTCGAATTCCTTGTCGACCATGATCTTCTTCAGAGCAGCCTTAGCCTCATCCTTGGTCGTGGGAAGGATGACGCCCTTTCCGGCAGCCAATCCAGTGGCCTTGATGACAATATCGTGGGAAACTTGGTCGACATAGGCAACAGCCTTCTCATAATCGGAAAAGTTCTCGTAGGCGGCGGTAGGGATGTTGTACTTCTTCATGAAGTCCTTGGAGTAGGTCTTGCTGCCCTCGAGGCGCGCAGCCTCTTTGGAAGGACCAAAGACGGGAATTCCAGCCTTTCGGAAGAACCCCTCCACTCCATCGACAAGAGGCTGCTCGGGGCCGGGGACAACAAGGCTGATTTGGTTTTCCTCGGCGAACTTGACGAGGCCGGGGAAATCGCTGGCTTTGACGGACGGGACATTGGTGACCTTGGGACATGAAGCAGTGCCTCCGTTACCAGGAACAGCATAAATCTGTTGCACCCTGGAAGAATGGCTCAGCTTCCAAGCCAGGGCATGCTCGCGACCACCATTACCGATGAGGAGAATTCGAAGGTCGGCCATTGTGATGTCGATGGCGGGGTCGGCGATAGGTTCGTTCGGTGCTTTCAGGAGCCCTCAATGGCAAATAAATTGCAAAATAAATAGAAGGCTACAAGAGCATAGTATGAAGGCTTGAAAATAATAGGCCCGTAGGCTTAGACTCAACTCATTAGTCTTGGGATTTTCGTGATAAAAATGGTAAACTGACGAAGAGCAACTTTCACTACGTCTAAATTTTTTCCCCTCCAACACCCGCTGCCGTCAATTGCCCCGCGCCGGTGGTTGACCCTGCCGTTACTCCCCGCGTTTTTTTTTT
>JALNIO010001259.1:0-12375 GCA_023509875.1 Rugonectria rugulosa
TAGCTCGTTACACTTGGGACACCTTTTTTAGCCGCTCCTCCATCTGCTGTCTTGGACTCTTCAACTTGACCTCTGGAAACCGCGGGTCGGCTGTCCAAGGCATAATGTCTGCCCCTTCAAGTAACCACTTCAATATCACCTTTTCCAGCTTATCCGCAAGCTCCTTGTGTTCCGAGTCCTCGGCCAGATTGTGAAGTTCGTGCGGGTCATCCTGTCGATGATACAGCTCGGCAGGCTCGTACAGCCTATATACAAATGTCCATGTTCTGTTACGCAGAGATATTGCTTTGCCGACGAGGGTCGTATCCTCGTGTTGCAGACTGGCTTTGAGGTCGTAAGGGTACGGCGCTTGCTCCAGGAGAGGTTCCTCGGATGTGAGGAATCCGCCCTCGGAAAAGGCGTACTCCTTGTGCTCGGTTGCATCACCACAGAGCAACGGAACCCACGACAGCCCGTTGTGGGCAAACGTCTGTCCCACGCCGGAGAACTCAAGCATAGTCGGTAACAAGTCCACCATTTCCGTCATCGCATCGATTCGTTTACCCTCCGGGAGACCGGCACCGCCAATAATGAGCGGTTCGTGAACCAGAGTATCCGACAGTCCAGATGGCCACTTCTCAATCAAGCCATGGTCGCCAAGGTACTCTCCGTGGTCCGTGAAGAACATGGTGACGGTATCTTTCCAGAGATTCAGTTCGTCGACACGCTTAATGACCTGTCCGAATTGGTCGTCGAGCCGAGATATCATGCCATAGTAAGTTGCCTTGATTTCCTTCCAAATCTCATCCGTAGCTCTGTCGGTTCCATATCGCTCACGGATAGACTTCATGTATCGAGACTCATAGCCAGTTTTTTTTTCTGGGAGAGCCTCGATTCTGGACACCTTGGTGCGATCATACATGGAAAAGTAAGGCTCCTCAACCTGGAATGGGCAGTGAGGGAATATTAATGGCATGAAGAGCACCCATGGCTTATCGGTTGGAGGGCAGTCCAACCACGTCAGGGCTGACCGAACAATAGCATCATCGTAGTCGGAGGCATGCGCTGTATCCCTGAGTCCTCGATAGAACAGCCGTCCCCAAATGCTGTCGTCTTTCTCATCTCCACCTTTGCCGAAGTTCGGAACGTAATTGGGTGTTTCAAGAAAGCCGTATTCGTCGACACTCAGCTCGGTCACGGTTGGTGCAAAGGTGTCTCCCCGAGGACCAAGACATGCGACATGGTAGCCAGACTCCTTCAGACTGCGGAATAGGTTGGGCTCCCATGGTTTGATGAGGTTTTCAAGACTGCGGTGCCCACTGACATGGGGATATGTACCGGTAAACATGCTGCATCGCGACTGAGAGCATACAGAGGCTTGAGTGAAGCAGTTGGTGAAGAGGCTGCCACGAGCTGCAAACGCATCGATGTTGGGTGTTTTGATGGCCGAGTTGGGGCCGGTAGTGCATCCGAGCGAGTCGTACCGCAGTTGGTCAGGCATGAAGATAATATAGTTCGGCCTGTTACCTCCATTCTTGGAGTCGATGACTAGCGGCAACGGCTTAGGCGGTAGTTGGTGTGAGGGCATCTTGTCAACTGAGGTCGTGAATCTGAATTAATAGCAAAGAAGTCTGACGTGGGACCAATTCTGGCCAGGACTCCTTTTATGCGTGACTCGTCTTGGCTCGAAACCAGAACCTTGACTTTGTCCTCAGCTGATCCCGGATGTCGTGCGAATGATGCGATTGGCATATTAGCTCTTACATATCGACTTCCCGTCACCGGATCTCGCCCGTAATTATTTCAGATTTGCGGCACTTCATTTCCTAGATCCACGAGGCCGCGCCGCCAAAGAGACCTTTCATTTGGGAAACGTCTGACCCATCCTCAGCGAACCGTGTTATCGGATATCGTCCTCGGCCGATCCCGATGTCCCACGCCATCCTCCTCGGGATGACGCGATGGGCTTAAAGGCTCAAGTATGAGATTCCCGAGCTGCGTTCAACCTAAGCCAACTTTTTTATTCCTTCGGATCTCGCTCACAAGTATGGCCCCAGACTTGCCCAGCACGCTACCCCAGATCCACGAGACCGCACTCCCGAAGCGACTTGCGTGTAGACAATGCCGCGCCCGAAAGGTGAGTTAACAGGCCGATTATCGTTTCGAGACTAACAAGATGTAGGTGAAATGTGACCGTAGAGAGTCTGGCTGCGTGAGATGCGAACGGCTCGGGGCGTTCTGCAGCTACATTTCCTCGGACACAACTGGCATTCCCGAGGGAGAACGTGCTGAAGATTTGACCGAGGCAGGGACAAAACGGCGGCGGATTGCCCAAGCGTGCACGCCGTGTCGTACAACAAAGGTCAAGTGCTCGGGTAAGACCCCGTGTGAGCGGTGCGAATCCCTCGGCCAAGAATGCGTTTTTCACAACACGAGATCGGGGACTCAAGAAAGAGGCCTAGAGACGTCGATGCCCCCCTTGAGTGCATGCACTAAAGCTGCTCAATCACCGCGAGGCACAACAAGCCCAACGAACGTCGCCACAAGGTGCGTGATGATGTACCTGTGCCATATTCTATCAAGACTAACACTTCCACGGACCGTTTGAGTTGGAGTCCAAAGAAGCCATTCGGAATCACATTCACGCATACTTTGACAAGGCCGAGTCCATCGACTGTCTTTTTCTACATCGATCAACGGTACTTGCGGATTGGGCCCAGGAAACACTTGACCACAATGTCCTCAAGGCAATTTGTGCTTTAGGTATTTGGTTAACAGTCCCTGACGATGCTGATATTGCGCGTACCTGGATGGATCAAATCCAGCAAGACTTGGTCTCTCGGATTGGCGACATGTCCATTCCCAAGCTCCAAGCTCTCATGTTGGTGGTGCACTTTCGCTCCATGCTAAACTTCACCGGCGACGTTTGGGTTCTGCTGTCTATTGCTGCCCGCATAGCTTTCACAAAGCGGCTAAACTATGAGAGGCCCGCGGGAGACGCTGTAAAGCAAGAGTCCTGTCGTCGGCTGATGTGGACCATCTACCGGTTTGACAAGATATTCTCGGGAGGGATCGAGGATTTGACCGTCTGTCCTGCCCATAGACTACATGTGAGGCTTCCTGATAGCCACAGAAACTTTCAGCTGGGGCTCAGCTCTCATATGCAGTTTCTGCGTGACAATGGCAAAGATGACACTGAAATGAGTGCCCTTGGCTGTTTGATGAAATTGCTTGATCTTCGGGACAGAGTATTAAGGTGAAAGAACCTTCAGTATTTTTGATGCCGCTAACATTGATAGATATACGAGACGTGTGATTCTCAACAGATCCAGTCCCTTTGCAAGCCGCGAGCAATTACGATCCCTAGATCAGGAGTTGATGTCGTTCAATGCATCCCTGCCTGAAGAATTGAGACTTCATTCCACAAGGCTGATGATAATGTGCCATTCCGAGGACGCTCGAACATATACTCTCCTTCACACGTTTCTATACCTTAGTCGTTGTGATCTCTTTCGTTTCTTGATTCCCGGAATACGCGAGTGTGTGTCACCAGAGGCCATGGAACAGACACCACAAGCTTACATCGACTATTGCCAGCAGAAATGCTTGGAGAGTGCTGTTTGGTTCTGTGAGTTTTGGTCTCATGTCTATCACACAGAAACTCGTCGTCCCATCGAAACCAGTACACTGGCTATCGGACTTTATCAATGCACGAAAATCATCCATCATCTTTCGTTTCTGTTACCACCTGAAGGAGGCCATTCACTGCCACAGCTAAAGCATAAACTGTCAAATACCTTATCAATTGCCTCTAAGACTGAGAAAAGGATGGAGTGGATCGAAAGATGCGTAAGTCATATGCTCGTTTCTTCCTGATAGAGACTTAGCTGGTTGGTTAGGTAACCGATGTCGAGAGACTGATCGCACAGTTGGGTGCACGACCACGGTCATCAGATGAAAGGTACGTAGTCACAAATCTAACCCAGCCTGACTAGGGCTAACGACTTGAAGGGAAGGTCTTGGAGCAGTGAGCGAACAGGCAAAAGTCCACAGACGTTCCAAGTACGCGTTTGCCCCCGACGACGAAGAAGCCACAGACCCGACGGTCCATCCTCTTCCACTGAAAATGGGCGAGACGTGGTCACGGGATGTGTCGACACCATTTAGCACCATGCAAAGCGAAACATGGCCGTTTGCTATGCCTCGAGAGACTGAGACGGCGCAAACAGGAAATGTAATGATGGGCGCTTCTGAGCTTTTGACTCAAGGTGGTATGCCGTTTGACATCTCAAATGTAACCCACTCATTTGAAGAGCGAGATTCAGCCTTTCCCATGAACGCATTCGACTTTCAAGTTCATGCTTACATGGAAACGGGTCTTCCTGAGCTTCTTGGAGAGGTTGAGCACGAGCTAGAAGAGAGGGAGCAAGAGACAACCGTCGTGAAAGACCAAATGGCATTTCACCCAGCACCGTCTCGCTGAGACTATCTTTGTCTATAAGACCAAGTGTATCGCTGATGACTAGAACTACACTGCGTGGAACCGAGATACCCTAGTTTCAAATTTCGTGCACGATAACCGACGAAGAGTGTATTATATAGCTAGCCCTGAATAATAGACTGAGCTACGAGGACAAACTTCCTGAAATAACACCAAGGGTCTCATGGTACTGTATCTCTGAGTCTAAAGGTTAAAATATCCCGACAAAGCTAGAACCAACGATCTACACTAGACTGTTCTCATGCTCTAGAGATAGCAGGCTCCTCTTCGCCGAGACCCAGACGAGGACGGCACCAATCACGAAGACATCGTACCCATTGAGCAAAGAAAGAATACAGTTTTGGCCACGCATTTCTTCTCAGGGTGAAAAGGTATTTAGTCATCTCATGATGACCTGCTTCCACCGTAGTCAGCAACTCCTCTCTATTCCAGGGAGAGCCGAGCTCCAAAAAAAAAGACATCATCTGGCAGCACATTCTGCTAGCGTACTGAGAGACAAACTTATCTCTGTCCTGAAATTATTGCGTTTCATATAGTCGTAGAGACACCCTTTCCTTCCAGCGCTGGATTTGCCGTCGCTCAATTCAGGAACAATGAAGGGAAATAGGGCGGCCAAGAGCTGCTCATAAACTTCATCCTTGATGTTCCTAGCGCCTCCCCAAGCCCACACGATGAAGTCGTCGTAGAAGATCGAGGCCCTCATAGAATATATCTGCACCGCCGCCCTATACGCCGGAATTACTCCCATCGTCCACGCCCCCAGTAAAGAGTCATTCTTCGTCTCCGGAATACTGGATGTTGGAGCACTCGGCATTATTGTGCCTCATATTCGAAGTGTCCAGGACGCAAGGGACGTTGTGGCGGTGGCAAAGTATCCTCCACTCGGCTACAGGTCGTCCACCAACGGTCTACCTCACTTTCAATTCCGTTCCGTATCGGCGACCGTGGCCAATCCGACTTTTAATGAAAACACACAAGTCATTCCAATGATTGACACGCCTGAAGCGCTTGAGGCTGTGGACGAAATCGTCAGCGTTGAATTCGTTGACTCTGTGCTCATTGACTCCAACGATCTTGCCGCGAAGCTGAGAATACCAGGGGACTTTAACAATCCGATTCTTGCGTAAGCGTACAAGAAGATGATTTAGCTCGTAATAAAGCTAGGATATGGGCTGGTGTCGGAGGACTGCACGCCAGGCTTGACCTAGTAGAAAGGTTTTGTGGAATGGGTGCGCGGTGGGCGATGGCGGCAGCAGACGGGTCTTTGCTACTGAGTGCGGCCACCAAGAGGGCCAAAGAGATGGCTGATTTAAATCAAAAAGTGGCAAAGGGAAATATTGACGAGGGTAAGAGTTTGGAGCAAATAAATATACCAAGTTGTCCGCGAGTGCAAAACAAACCCTGGCGGTACTGCCATTCACCTTGTATTAAGTAGATCTCTATGTCTAGATCACCAGCTAAAGGACTCAACCACCAGTTTGACACTCACGTTCTTACTCTTCGTGACAATCTCCCCAACAATCATTCTAACCTCATCAATCATCCCCTCAGGGCCAGATACCAGAACGCAAACCTCATTCCGAGGCCCGTCAATGAGCTCAGACTCCAGAATATCCCTGACCGAGAGTCTCTTGCCAATTACCACTTCTCGCTCAATTCGCGACAGCGCATACGTCTTCTGGACATCTTCTGAGAGGGCCTCCGTTCGGCATCCCCAGTACAGCTTGGCCCGACTAGGATGAGCCTGCAGGTGAGGCAGGACAGCAGTGACACCGACTCCGCCGGCAATTCCAATGAGCGTCGGGTACTTGTGCAGCGACTCAGAGATGGGCGAGTGCGACGAGTAACCCGACTCGATCAAAATGGGGACGGACTTTCTGCTTCGCAAGAGGGAAGTCAGGCCGCTCTGGGTTCGGACGTAAAAGGTGATGCCGAGTTGGAGGGGTTCCTTTGGTGAGTTGTGAGAATCGCTGTGGTGACTTCCGCCATCAGAGCCGATCGCGGTGGGAGTAATAGTTGGTTGCTTTTCAATATCCCCGGCCAGCTTGTCCGCGGCGTGAGCCACTGTAGATGCTGCTGAGGGCAGAACCGTCGAAGCGATGGAGAACGGGTGATTCTCCCAGACACGCCAGGTGAGGGTAGGAAAGTACAGGTAGGCATGGCCAGTGGTAGAAATGTCAGGGACCGTGATTTTCACATAGTCGTCGTCAATCACCGTGATGGTCGCCATCTTGACCCCGTTCCTCACCAGTCGCAAGAGTCTGAAAACACGGTCAAATGCCCAAACAACCATGCAGATGATGATCCACGTCTCGTAGCCCCAGCTGTGCTGGAACTCGAAGACAATGTGCCAGTAGCAGCCTGCCACAATTAGGATGGATATGGCCACATGCCATGCCAGGAAAAGCTCATAGAACTTCTTTCGGATGGGAGTAACAGACGTCGGGAACAGGATGGTCAAGCCCAGGGTGCCAATGATGCCCCAGTACCAATAGGGTTCTTTAGACTCGGACGCATGCGTTCCAGCTTTGACATAGGCATCCAAGTAGATGATGCTGTGAAGAATTGCCTGGAGCGCGGCTATGCCAGCGATCCATCGATGAAGAAGAAGGAAGGTCGAGTGCGACCAATTGGTCATCCACAGCAGCAAATTGTTTCTTCCGGCATAGAGGAAAACGAGGGGCAGGTTCGCAAAACTGATCAGACCCAGTCTGTTGGAAACCAGCATCACCATCCAGCGCCACTTATCGTCGGGATACCATGTATTGGGATCCGCCCATTCGTAGTTGACAGCTGAGAGAACGACATTGATGACAATGAAGTAGCCGATGAAGAGGGCTTGGCCACGTTTCGGGACCTGGGCGAGACCAAAGAAGATGGGCGTGTCGTGTTTGGACCCGAACAGAGGAGGTTCGATGACCCACGCGTTGAACTTGGAGCTCCAGACACTGGGAAATGGTACAAAGCGCAAGAGGGAAAAGGCAATGGGGATTATGAAGCCAGATAAAAGGATGACGAGACTAAGACTCGTTAGCAAGGACCTCGAGGTATCTCACTGGAGGATACTCACCCAAACTTCTCCTGCATGCTCTCCTGTCTCGCAAAGACAACGTCGGTGTGGTAGTTGGCGTACCAGAGATCGTACGCCACGACACTCGTCTCATTCAGCGACCCGGTCTCGCTGTACTCAACTGACGGGGTGCCGTTGATCTTGGTCAAAGCCTGCTGGTACGTCTCCTTGGGGTCGGGCTGAACATCCTCAGTGCCGGCAATGTTGGCCTGCCAGTACTTTTCGAGCTTCCATGCGGGAACATCGCTGCAATGCGTCTTGATGCACCACGCCAGAGTCTGCAGGAAGGCATCGTCGGTGGCGTAACACTCCGGCTCGGTCATGACGGTGCCACTCATGCCAGACATGCCTCCCATGTCGTCCGACTCCACCGTCGAACAATTGAGAGTGGCGCCCGAGATGGCATCGCGGCAGCCAAAGGCGCATTTCGGGACGAAAGCCTGGATGCCGTAGCCGACGAATCCATAGTGAGTCTTGGCCTGGACGCCCGAGAGGGCCAGGGCGACCAAACAGAGGCCTTTTTGCAAATGCATAGCACCAATGACAAATACAGTGGTGAAGAATGGTGACCCGACGGCCTGGATGAAGTGCCATGGGTCTCCTTATATACGTGCAGGGTGCCGCCGCGGACCACGACGTACATGAACGATTCTTGATACGCGGAATCAACCCCAGAGCGCGTGGCATGATTCGAGACAACGCCACAGCGCAAAATCACTCTCCGGTTCTGTACTTGCAACCATTCTTTTCCTCTTCCGCGACAAGAGGGATCAAAAAGCTTGCCGATATGGTAATCCCCGTCGATGTGATTGGTGCCTCGCTCCCCGGTATTCCTCGCGTGGGCCAAGAAAACTTGCTCAATCCCGCTCATGCAGGCAGAACCCTGCATAAGCAATAGTTCACCGAGTGGTCTAGATTTCTCCAGTGGCATTATTACCGGTGCCCCGACCCTCTTTCTCACCCTATGCGGAAAGAGTGCAGCGTGGATAACTCGTTGTCATAGCAAATCAAGTAAATGTCCATTGGTCCATGGCCTCGGAGTGTGTGTACGTAAGGAGACTCGGCCAGTCTATTGCTCTTGGCAGACCATACGGACCAAGTGAGTAGTCTTTGCCGCTTTGTACCGCTGGGCTATATGGACTTTGGGTATGGAAATAACTTTAAAGCCACGAATAAGTTTACGTTCGAACTTTACAAGGATGTTCCTAAGCTTATAGAGTTATGAGATACCAGTTATAATACAGCATAGCTACAGTGTAGGTTACTAATAATGCTATTATAACTTAAGAGATACTAAACCAGATTAGAACTAAACTATTTTAGAATTAATGTCCATTAAAATAAGTAAAGATAGCTAAAGTTATAAGTAATAATACACTTATTATTATTCCTACTCCCCTCTTATCTCGTAAGTATTGACTGATACTAATTAAGTTACTAACAAGTATTTAAGTAAGAACCTATTCTACACAGGTAAGGAGGTATAGTACCTAAACAGCCCTATACTAAAGCTGGGTAGCGATGGGACTTTAATTCACCCTTTACACTTCCATTATGCCTTCTTTCAAGGGACGTCGAGAGAGTAGTGACATTGCCAATTTCTCAAGGGCTCCGCAGATCTTAAATGAGAAAACAAGTAGATTTAGCAACAGAGACAATATCAAGAGAATTAGTAGAAAGAAAGATATGAAGATGGTCTTGCGGGAGATAATGGAGACGTGAGGGAAGATGGAGTGACGATAAATCCAGAGACTGAACACGAGTACCTCTCTAGCACTAATCTAGGTGGACTCTAGAGGAGTGAATATAGGAAAGAAGTGGAAAACAAATGAGAGAATATGGAGAAAGGGAAGGTGAAGAGAATGGGTAGTAGCGACGACGACTTGAGGATAATAAGTGTGATAATGTGGACGAGGCGGCTGACATCAATCCTCGTCAGCGTTAGGCGCGGTACTGAAGAAGTCACACACCTTAAACATCAACTTGGGACTTCAAGCGGTCTCCTACTAATTGATGATATACATCAGGTCCCTGCGTTTCCCGGTGGCTGATTTGCTTCCTTTCCTTGACCGATCTGATCTCGTAAGAGTCCCTGTCAGTTGTCTTAAGTGCTACCAGCTCGCTCGCTAGCTTATTTACGAGATTTTTGCCCTGTAGAAGTCGTGTCAGCACTTGGTACTTAAATCCACCGATACCTATATACTCCCCCCTCTCTATATATGCATACGCTTTCGCCACGGGGTGCAACACTTGTACTCGTTTATGAAAAAGGAAAATAGTACAGTGGACTCAAGTAGTTACTCGGAGACTGACCTAATAGATTTGAAGGCTCTTTCTCGATGACCTCCTTCCTGCCTCCTTACCATCCCGGGTGTTTTGGGCTCCATTTCGCAGCAGCATGGTCACTGCCGGAAGGACACATCTAAAACACTTATTGCAATGAAGCAGTCAAGTTAGGGTACATGTCAAAGTTCATCAGTCGTCTATCGTCTTCAAGGGAAGTGCCGTGTCTGTATTGGGGATTTTGACAGTTGGACCCTTGTCGGCCGCATACTTCTCCTTCAACCCCATCGACGACACCCACATCTCACCTCAAACAAGGTGTCGACTGCGGCCTCTTCACCAGACTGCTCGCCAGGTGGAAGTCTTGTACCACAGATATACCTGCCTCTGCAGTCTAATTATTCCGCATTGATCCGCAGCTTTTCGATCACTACACTCTTAACGTCTCTTGAAAGAAGTCATAATAGAGCTGCTGCTACACAAAAGGTGAACGTCCCTTGAGGCTTTGCAGGGACCCCCTATATCTTTGTGACAGCTGCCTAGGGTGAGCTGAAACTGTTTAAAGCACTTACAATCTTCGCACTGATTCTTATCTCTTTATAAGTCGCTGATCTACCAAAAGATTCCATCAGCGACCGTGTGCAAAAGCGACACCTTGAACACAATTTCAGCGAAGAACTGAACACAGCCGTCGTTAGTTGATGTCGCTAGAGTTGCCGATAGTAAGGTAATTCCAGCAGTCGACGTTCTATTTCCTACCTACATGTGTAGGGTATGGTTCACGTTCCGTGAACCCTCATTCTAAGAAAGGGCATATCGCTAAACTATAATCAAAGGTTCACGAATGAAATCCAGCTAAATCAAAGCGTCAAAGGTACTATAAATATGGGCAATAACGAAACTAACGCATTACTATATACGGTACGGTGGATGATGAAGTTTAACCCAGTGGCAGAGGCACTGCCCCGAGAAGTTACAAACCATTGTTGAACGAGTAAGTGGAATATTATCTCATCAGTACGAAATTACTCTGAAAGGATCATGTTACTCTCTAGGCAACCACACATCAAACGGACATTTTGTAACCTGATAGTTAAAACTTGACAAACAGCTCTTGCCTAAGTATCAAAAGCTCGAGGGATAGAAATATGCCTTCGATTCAACTCAGATATGTAAGTATTGCCATTTATACATCAGATTTGAAGTCGTCGTAAATTCTCTCATCAGCTTTGTCCAGGTAATTAGTCAGCTTCCCAAATAGTCGCTTCAGTCTCCTTGTCCATCCTGCCTTGCTCGTCTGGGCGGTTGGCATAGGAAGGCTCTCCCACACAAGAACTGCTCTCGGCTTGCTCATGCTCTGTGTCGTCATCCAAAGGCTTCTTCTCTTTTGGCCAAGGCCACCATCCTTCCAACGGTATGTCGTCATAGAAAACGTTGAAATTTGCGACATTTCCAAGGCAGTCGAACCGGTAAGTTACACAAAATGATTGTTTTCATCGTAGGCAGAGGCGTAACGAATGTTGTCTAGAGAAAGATTGCCTGGCCTAAAGTAAGCGAGCTCGTCAAAGTTACTGGAGTAAACGTCCAAGCCGGCTTCCCAACGAGGTGAGACACCTCGATCTGTAAACTCATATGCACGACCATGTGTATACCCAAGCCTTTGTATCCAGGAGACAACCTCGTTTCCCGTAATGAAAGACCCTTTTTCAAAAATAATATTATCTTCAGACCAGTGTAGACCCTCTCGCATGAGTGCTGTCAAGTCTTGGGTAGAAACGTGCAATACGGCTAACCATGGAGCCTCACTACCCGCGGAGCTGGGAACCTGAGTTGGAAAACCCCGGAACGATGGAGCCGATGTGTCCTTCAGCATGTATAGTCTCAAATACCCCGGACGTTTGTGACCTTTCGCCCTGGAATCGAACCTGGTATGACGGGGAGAAGATCCCCTTGTTCCCTCCCTAATGTCGGCTTGGCCCACTTGCTGATATTTTCGCCATCCAAAGCAAGTCCAAGGATTGACCATGTCCCAAAGGTTGGCCATTTTGTCGAGAAGGTGCGGGCAATGTCAAAATTATTTTCGTAGGGATGTGGTCGCAACTGCGATGGCTATTGCTCTATAAAAAAGGTCGAGGTTGTGGCTACCACTTTAGATGCTACGGGAGACACAGGGGTTTATATACATAAGGACACAACAACTCTTTCATCAGGGTTCTTGTTGAGGGATGCAAATGAGTCATAAGAAAACAATGGTCCGCAGGTGTATTCTACTTTAGCTTTGACACCGTAGACGTTGCCGGGCAGGGATGCATGTGTGCAAACTCACACGGCGGAGGCAGCCCGATGTGTTTGACGCTATCACTATGGGAGATCATAGACCAAGACAGGTAAAGAAAAGAAGACTCCCGTAAAAGGACCAAGAATTAGAGAAATTAGATATCAAGGTTTAGGGTACCAATATCACATTAGCTTGATATATGTGAGAAATATGAAACTTTGCAGTTGTATCGTGTACCTACCTATGCAAAAGTACGTAGAGGAA
>JALNIO010001263.1:0-11826 GCA_023509875.1 Rugonectria rugulosa
AAAAAAAAAAAAACACCAAGGCCCTGATCATATCAACCCATATCCATCCTATTCATCAAGCCTGGCAGCTTTGCAACCGGAGACCTGGGCTCCTTGCTTTGCCGTACTTCATTCTTCCCAACGCCATTTTCCCTTTAGCTACCCATATCCTCTTTTCCTGGCTGCCGAGCACGTAGAATCCTGTCCCATATGCCACGACACCCCAGGCCCTTTGTTCGAACCCTTAACATCCCGAAGAGCAAAATAAGTCAATAAACACACCATTTCCAACCATCTGTTTTGTTGGGCTCTTACTCGAGGGACTCGAGCCATCAGAGGGAAGAAACGAACCCTTGAAAGCAATGTTCGTGAAGATAGATCAGAAGAAGGAAAAAAATAAATAAAGACAAGAATCAAACGCATCCTGGGTATTCTTAATCTTTCGGGTTGCCATTGTTTCTTATGCTCCCCCACGTTGGTTTGACTGTTCGCTCACCTCGTACATCGCCTTGCCATTTCCCATGATGCATCCCGAAAGACTGCAACATAAGAGAGGCACCAAATCAGTAGACCAATAACAACCCTTGCTCCGTCCTGCATACTCCTGCCCTGGTGTCGTACACATCGTAATAACTGTCCGTGGGCTCAAGATTTCGTTCATGAGGCCCAGCCAGGGACGTCTGTCTCCTTTTGCTGTGCATTGTTACTCTATCGCAACACCCCATGAGTCGGTGTTCTGGATCCATGCAGAGTGCGTTTCCGTGTTTGCTGGCACGCCGCTTTGTTGAACAAAAAGAAATCGTTGAAATCAAGTCCGTAACCCCGTGTTCCATGCCCCGTGACCCTATCCAGATTTTTCATTTCCATCATGTTTTTTTTTCTTGAAAAGAAAATCAAGAATAGTTTTCCCTTTCGAATCGCTCGAGTTCGGCCGTAAAATCGTGCTTAAGAATCTGTCTTTGCTGAATCATGAAGGAATCGCTTGCTTAAGAAATGCTCATATTCACACCAGAAGCCGAAGCCATAGTCGGATAGTAGCCATGGCTGCTCGGTTTGCCCTCGAGCGGTCCCGGGCGCCGCTCCACAACTTGCGGCGGCGGATGAAAGATGCTCGGGAGGGTGGCACCATCGTACTCATGTTTGACTTTGCCATTCACTTCAATGCCAGAAGCCATGTGAGGTATGGTGGAGACTTCGCTTTCGGTGCGAGGGTTGAAAAGATCGATGCGGTCTCCCTCATACAGGGCGGCTGGATAGTAAGTGTAGTCCTTGCTAGTGTCGAGAGCCGGCTTTGTATTTTCATGCGAGATAATGGCCGATTCTTGGGGAATCTCGTGCTGACGGACGTTGTAGACGTTGCCTCTGCCATCGAAGCCAGGTGGGTAGGTTGGCTGACCCATCATGGTGCCGGGGTTAAAGTCACTCATGGGAGTCCCTGGCACGAAGTTGCCCATGCTTCCACCAGGGTGTCCCCCAGGCCCGTTGCTTTGGCTTCCTCGCCTGTCGTTTTGATAATGGCCGGGGGACCGCCCACGAACAATCATCTTGGCCGACTTTCTGGTGGCAATCTTGACGTAGTGAGGCTGCCCATCAACCTGTGTGCCTGTATCCCCCCACAGCTCAACGACCAGCTGATAATACTGCTGGGCGGCTCTTCTCTTCCCATTGTTCTGAGTTGCCTGCTTGAACTGAATCCGCTCAAAAGTGTGTTCCGTTGGGTGTGACTGACCAGCCGGCTGGGCATTGAAGCTGTCTCCGTAGCGATTACCCATGGAGCTGGGGAACATGTCTAAGTGATGGCCATGGGACTGTGGCGGCTTGACTCCAAGTCGTACCTTTTCAGGGTTGATGATGGGCCCCTTGTCTCTCTTGGGCGTATGCTGAACGAGCTCGATGCTGTGTGTTTCGTTGTCCGAAACGACAGCTGAAATAGACATGGCGAACCCGTAGATGGAGTATGTCTTTGAATCCGACGAGATGAACTGAATGGCCGCACCAGGCATATAGGGGCTCAACGAGAAGGAACAGCCACAAGAGAAGTAATTTCTCCGATAGCACGTCCATTCGTTATCGGACAGGAAGAATCCTTTGTCGATGGTGCCGTTGATATCGACTTTGGCAGGAGTTGCAGCGCCATCCTGATACTGCAGAGATCCAAACATCTGGATGGGCAACAGAGGCGGAATAGTAGCAGTCCCGTTGCCCCGGTTGTTGAACTGGCTGGAACCCATGGTGGTGCCCGAGGGAGGGAAGGACTGGATGGGGCTTGGGGTGGGCGACACGGGATTGCGTCGCAGAGTGTTCGCAGCAGAGAAGGCAGATGGGGACCGCGACGGATGCTCCGAAGCCCTCCTGTATCCTGGGGTTGCCGGAGTGTACTGCTCACGGGCGCTGATCTGCGTTCCCGGATGAGGGAGGGCCGTAGTGCGATGAGGGTGGGGATGGGGATGTGCCATTCCCGCAGATGAATTGCTGCTGCTGCGTACCTTGGTTAGTTTCAGTCTGAGAGGAATGTGATCTCTCGGAACTGCTACCATCGTCGGGCAGCGGCATACCACTATTGAGTGGCCTGGGATAAGTGAGGTTGAACGGTGGTGGAAAAGTGGCCGGGGAAGCAAGGGGAAGGATGGCCGCAGGTGAAGGGGTGCGAAGAGTGAGAGCGAGAGTGACAGTGGAGACTGAACACAGAAGAGCGTTGTGTGTGTGAGTGCGTGCGAGTGTATGTATGTATGTATGTATGTGTGTGTGAGAAGAGCAAGAGAAAGAGGGAGAGAGAGGAAGAGAGGAAGAGAGGAAGAAAGGGAATGACAGGGAAGAGGAAGAGGAAATGAGAATAGAAGACAACGAGGCGAGGCAAGGCAGGTTGAAGATGAACAAGACAAGATGACAATAAAATAAAAATAAAAATGCACATAGAATCAAAGGTACTGTACAGGGAGGGCAGAGGAAGAGGAACGTACTTTGAGCCAAGACGAGAGCGGATGTCGAGCCCTCCTCCAAAGATCTGAGGGGTGGGATGAGGTTGATAGAATGCACCACCGGCGTCTTGGGGATACGGCGCGGTGGAGCTGAGGATCGGCGGATGGAAGAGGCTTAAGAGTGACGAGGATTGGGACGGCTCGATGGCCAGAGAGGAGCTGCTTGACTCTTGAGGATATCTGGTGGCTCATCAGCAAAACGGGCTCAGGCCAGAGAGCAATGGTAGCGAGGATGCGGGCAAGGGACGCGGCCACAGGAGACGCTGTATTGCCATTCCCTGGGTGCCGTGTGCAGGTGGTGCCCAGGTGGTGTCCAGGTGTCACAGGTTGCAGGTAATACTGCCGCCACTGGCGTAGTACAAAGCCGACGGACACGGTTTCGAGAGGCTACGAAGGTGCAGCAGCTTGCGGCAGTGGGCAAAGAGGGTGAGCGGGAAGGGGCTTGGATGTGTGTACGGATACAAGTTCCCAAACGGCACCCCGGGCGTCGAAGCAGCTACCCATCGCCCTGCGCCCAAGCCACCCCAGCAGCAAGCAGAAGAAGGCGGGCTTGATGGCCGTGGAAACGAGGCTTTGGGCTGCGCTGGGCTGCGCTGAGCTGCACGAGCTGCACGAGCTGCACCGGAGCTGCGTACTTGGGGAGAGGGCGGTGGTGGGTGCGGAGACGGACACGGGGTGTGGATGTCCGGTCAGGTTTGCGTGCGAATGAATTGAAGTTGAGCGTTGTTTGGTGGTTGGTAGTGGTGGAGGGGAGAGGGAGAGGGAAAGAAAAGATAGGTATGTAGGTAGGTACAGTAGCAGTGGTGGTGGAGGTTTTGGGAGAAAATGGAAGTGATTTGATGCTTGTTTAGTGGTGGTGGTGCTGAAGGGAAGCAAAGGTGGAATGGAAATGGGATTGGGATTGGGAATGGGACAGGCACGGAAGAGCACCTGCCTCTCTCTGGCCTCTGGCTCTGGGCCAATAGGCGACCTTCCCAAGAGGCAACAGGCAAGCAACCCAGCAAGCAAAAGAATCGATCCGATTCCCTACTCGGTGCAAAGAAAGCACTGCGGGTGGGGGTCAATCTCGAGACCAGATGAGACCAGACGAGACCAGACGAGAGGCGAGCCCGCCAGCTTGCAACGCTGACAAGCACAAAGTAGATGCGACCGCAGAGGAGATGCTGATCTAGGCTGCCGACTATCGAGTCGACTCCCGACGGTTTACACTTGCAAAGTGGTGGGTATGTATTCGTATGTACATATTAGGAGGGGTGGGTTGGTGGAGGGAACCAAGAAGAAAATCTGGAGACTTGGGCTAACGTTGCCAATTGCTGCTCGTTGGTTTGCCCCAAAGGAGAGAGATGGCTGGACTTGTTGGTTCCAAACGGGCTGGCCGCAGTAGGGTCCAGGGAGAAAAAGAAAAAACAGGCAAGTCAACAGAGCCGGTGAAAATTTCGAAGGGGAAAAGTGTGACAGGGATGTCCAGGGAGACAGTGAGAAAAGATAAAGAGAGAAGAGTGGAAACAAGTTGGGAGAGGAGAGAACGCCGTTAGCGGTCATAAAAAAAAGGAGCACGACGGGATACTCAAACGAGGCTGCCTCCATCACATTCGCACCTACTCGGTACTGCGGCGTGCATGGTTGCAACTAGACCATGGCGTCGGTGGCGGCGGGGGGAAGAGAAGACAAGACCAAAGACCTGAAGAGACCAGAATAGACCAGAATAGACCCGAGAGGACAGGAGAGTGAATCTAACAAGTAGCAAGGCGAGTCCACGCCCAGAACAAAGAACAAAGCTCAGACGGAGCAGAGATTCAGAGTACTCGAAAAATCCGCCCTCTTCGGCTCCCAAGGATGGGTATGGGTGGGCATGGGACATGGACATGGGGATGAGCATGGGTTCTGGGTATGCACAATCCGTCACTCATCCTCCACCGTCCACACAGCAGGCACACAGCAGTGTGCAACTCGCAGCACGCTGTACCAAATTCGCAACACGCGGATGCAATAACAAACACGGAGTAACGTAGAGCGACTGAGAGAGCGCTCTGCTACCGTGGGAAATGAAAGCGCGCGCTCAAGGCCAACACCAAATTTCGGAGGGCTTGGAAAACGGAAGAGAAGGAAAAGGGTAAACAGAAAAGCGACGGAATCACCACACGCTCTCAGGTACGGAGAGAACACCCAGCAATGAAACACTGCCAGAGGTAGGGCAACCACCTGGACACCTTGACGACAAGAGGGAAAACGACCAAAGGCCGCGAGTGACGATACAACTCACCTCATCTCTTCAGGGTGCGTAGCAATGTCCATGTAGCCCATCTCGGGCGGTGATGGGTCGAATTCCTGCTGGAAACTGCATGTCAGCTGCGGTTTCGACGGTAATCATAGTCAGCCAGGCCATGCGCAAGCGTGCAACGGCAGTTGATGGGACGTAACAGTGAATCTCGGTCTGGCAAACATCACTTGCACGCCCCCTCTTTGTCAGTTAGTTGCTTGGTTGAGGGGAATGCCACAACGAGGATGCCCTGCGAGCCGCCGTGTTAGCCTGCCGAAAGACCAAAAGAGAGGGGAAAAAAAACAATCTGTCTCCCTCAAACTTGTCCATCGACAACGAAGGGCACTGGGAACATCAACACTCGTTTCCTTCTGACGCTGGCTGGCTCTTCTCTTCTCCATAGATCTCCCCCAGCTCAGAGCTCGAGCTCAAAGCTCCGGCCTGGCCCACAGCCCACAGCCCACAGCACACGGTCCAGAGCTAGGGCCACGGCCCATGCCATCCTGGCCTAGCCCAGCCGCCCAGTATGTACGACGACAAGATAGGCACTGGGTTGCTGGGCTTCTGTAGAAGATACTGTGCGTCTACCCGGGCTCGGCTCCGCGGTCGTATGTTGGTGCAGCACCACAGCCGGAAGCACGACGCCACAGATTGCCTGCAGGGCACGCAGAGCTTTTTGGGTGCCTTCAATTTCCCACTGGTGTTGGACTGACCGAAACCATGCACGCAGCTCCTCGCTCCCTGCGTCCATCCCCATATCGGTGTGTAACGTCCAGACAGGAGACATGGGGCTCTCTCATCACCTATGACAGGGGGAGGGGCAACAAGGAGTAAAGTGATGCACCTCCAGGAACCATCCAAGATAGACAACAGACATGAAGAAACCGATTTTTGACGTACCTTCTGCGATGCAGAGCCTTCACTTCTGCCCGATTTGTAAAAAAAAAAGTACCCCATGCTTCCACGCGGATGGATATCGCAGGCGCCGTTCTTATTGGACGCCATCGTGATCGCCTCTAAAAGCAATGGGCCTCACTCCCGCCGATCGCGCGGGATCGAACTTGTCGGGCACGAGTCTGACGTGATGTGACGGGAAAACAGGGACACACACGTCTCGCCGTCAATGAGAACAAGAAGGCTTACCTTAGGTATTTGTGAATTCATGCGCTCTTTTATGACGACGCTTTGCCGTCTTGAGAGTCGAAACCGTACCGTCCGTCTCTGGCGTTGATTTCATCAATCGCTCTTCGCGGCTCGTTTCGATTTCGCTCTTCCGCACTAGGCAGGACGGCGCCCACGTTCAGTCAAGCCCCCGAATAAATTGAGCCGTTTCCCTTAATGTATTGACTCAAGGTACTAGTGCATACCTAAGGTTTCTGATGGTGCTCTAATTCAGCACCTCGGATCGGCTCGTTCGAGTGCAATAATAGTCAGATAGTATGCAGTGGGGATGTGCTCGCTCGGTGATCGGTCCTAGATGGGAAAGACTTGTTAGCTTGGGTTCCGTGAGATGAATGCACCTCCAATAAGGGCAAATCAATAGTGACGGGTGCAGATATCTTTCTCAGGTTGCATGCATGGCCCGCCCGCAATATACGCCGCCCAGCTTGCTCGTGATCGAGCTCGACAACTTCCAGCCAAGAGACTCGATCCAAAATCAATCCCACGGAGCAACGAAAAAGAATTTCTCTTGGAACTTGGGTTAAGAATAACCAGCTGTGACGCTTGTTCTGTAGTTGACGCCTTGAACAAGGCTTTGGCAGTGCATGGAGGACAGGGGGGGTTCAAATCTTTTAGAGTGCATGAAATCAGAAGGGAGGTTTGTGTCTTACCCTTGTCTTTCTCTGCAAGCTCCAGTTGGTGCTTTCAAATGGATATGGGTTTCTTTGAATGGTTACGTTGTCGAGAAAATAGGTGTTTTGGTCTGGTGGTCAAGTAAAGATGTTGTTCGATGTCTAGTGTAACGACAAATGGGCATAGGTGACGCCAAAGTCAACTGCGAGGAGGACTTGGTAAACGACGATGATCTAATGAGAAGACACAACCGCATGGGTGCAGGATCTGGCCGTCTATATACCCTCGCAGCGGCTCTGGGTGGTGGTGGCTTGACTTAGCATCGCACAGGAATAAGCAGAAGAGGGCCCAGAGACTGAAAGGGGGCGATCGCAAGAACCCGTGGCACAGACCGAGTGAGCAGCATAGCAAGGTGAGCTAAATTCTCCAGCAAGCAGTCCGCCAGATGGACTTCGAAGAACAATGACAGACTCGGGGATACCGGCACGGGGACCTTTGACTGGAGTCGGCTGGTTGCTCAGAGCCTGAGACAACGGGTAGGCACAAGAGACCTACATGGCGTTGGAGACCCTGGTCATTCTGCGTCGAAATCAATGATTCATTCGTATTCTGTGCTCATTTAGGCCTTGAGAGGGCCTCCTAGGACGGTTAACTTGGCGTCAAGCGGGAAGTCTTCACGGAGATGCTGGCAACTCCAACGGAGATCTCTGAACAGAGGCAGGGAGCCGTTCAAATTTCCAGGACCGTATTCGAATCGGCTGCATCTCGCGAGTAGGACCAAACAGAGTCGCCGGAACACATCATGTAGGGCGCATTCCGGAACGAGACCAGAACCCCGCTCCGCTGCAGGCAACCAGTTGGCCCGCCGTGGATTCGTGAATCTCTGCATCAGAGACGCGACCTCTAACTTATGGCTGACAGATACTCCAAGACACGGGGTGAGAATATGATCTCGGCCTCACTAGCAGACCGACAGTCGAATTTGCTGTGGCGTGAAGGGACGCACTCAACGCTACGGCTATGGTCATGGACGCTTTGCTGAGCCTGCTGACTGTAACTATCCATCCTTTGGTGCTAGTTTGATACATCATATGCAAGTTCCCGATAGTTATGGCTTCGAAATACGCCACAAACACTTGATTTGATTGGAACGGGCTTGTGTTGACGAAAGTGATGCGCCCACAGCGGGAGACTGCAGACCAACGGTAAAGGATTGGGCGGTGTCTAGCAGGTTCCCGTCCGCCCACATTAGGGTGCCCAAGGAGTAGCTGAAGAGTGGTAATTCCGGTCAAGCCTTGTCCCGGCGGTTTGAACCATGGCACTTGATCTCATCCGCTACAGCGAGGAGGTCAGGATGAAAGCTGGATGGACGGTGTTCCCAGGACGCCTCCCCACCGACAAGCGACCACAATCGTTTGAGAGACATGGTCTCAGCCAACGAGATATCCAGACGCATGCCAGCCTTTGTCAATACCAAGTAGTTCAAGTTTGTCCTGCGAGTTCCCCCCCCACGCTTCGACAACCCGGTAGCTGACCTCATGGTGCAAGCTCCACTCAATGAAAAGAATGATCGACTATACCCTTGTCAACTTCCCCGACCATGTCTCGGGCATTGAACAAAGTCTCTTATCATTGCACAACGACACGTGAGGGCGACGAAGGTTTCATGTCCACGGAGGATGGATGCATCCTAACGGCCCAGAGGCCGCAGTTTTTCTGTACAATGAATGGTAGGGGCGGGTTCCTAGCGGGAAGGTCACATCATATTTGGCGACGGCGGGGCCGAATCCTCGCGCTGTTTGCTTCGAGTCGGTATTCATCACAGCTTTGGAAAGGCGATTCATTGCACTTCTTGAGATGAACCAATGAGGATGCCATATAGACGAAAGGAAGGGAGGGGTGTGGCTGCCCGTCCTGGATCCCGATGTGGAGTGAAGGCAAGATGTTGATGATGAACCAAACTAGAGAGCAGCAACAAGCTCGCTGGCTGCAGGTGCTCGTGTTTCTCCAGTGGCAACCGAATATAGTCATTTAGCGCGTGTGTCGGCTCCCGTCGACTAGTCCCAAATAGAATTGGCACGAGAAGCAGATGCCAAGCTCCCTAGCAGGGTCGGTCTGTTCAGCCGTTTCAGGACTTGGGCAAGCATCAAAGCGGATGAAAGATGGGAACGCAGCATGTCGTCCAAAGGTAAGTAGTGTCCGCTTCGTCTCGAAATGGCGCCAGGAGCAAACGAGAAGAGGACGAATGAAAGAGATGGTCTGCCTTAGATCGGATCGGCCCGTTCTCTTGGGGGCCGTCAAGCAAGCCCAGATGTCGAATGAAGGGTGAAGGTGGTAGCCAGCGGTGTGAGCGGTGCGACTTGAACCGTTGTTGTCATCAAGGCTCAGGAGTCAGTGGAGAAGCGACCTGAGGGCCAAGACCAGGGAAACAAAGATAGTTTGGTTCGATTCCAATAAGATCTCTGTGTAAGGTGACATGTGACTAAACCCGAAGAGTGTCAACTCTTTGTCGGCGGTGAAATCCTGGCGAGGCGCGAGAGAACGTCAGGGCCGCCAGGATCAAGTAGCGGGGCTGCACGTCGGCAGGCAGGCGAGCAAGCGGAGAGAACAAGCAGTGCAGGCAAGCAAGCGAGAGTTGTCTGCATGCAAGGTTGAGAATGGTCGCACAATCCAGGATGGTGGATTGGGAGGTTGGCAGTTGCTTGACAAGGTGCTGTTCTCAGTGAGGCCGTACGCGTTCTACAGGCACAGGTTGGTACTCCATACATACTCCGTGCAGACGGAGCTGTGGAGAGCAGCGGCAACTTGCCAGGGTGCTGGCTCCTGCAAAGCATACTTTGATCGTCCGAGGATGTCGAAATTTGGCCAAGCTGGACGGGACGAAGACCCCTGGACAGCTCGGGGCCCAATGCGCTACAAGGCTGGCCAGGGGCGTAGCTACCCCAATCCTACTTGGAGTGCTTGAGTGCTTCGTGCCTCACCTCCCGTGCATTGTCTTTGACGAGCGTAAGCCCAAGCCACTGGCGACATCCCGAACACTCTCGAGGGGACTGGCTGTGGGTGTGCGCTCGATTGGCAAGGCGGCCACCCGAGCGGACCCATGATCTGCTACGGAGTGTGTATAGAAGACTCGGACCAAGCAGTCTAGCGACGCGTTGGGCTGAGTAGGGGAGCCGACAGGGGGGCACCTCAGCCTTTGGGAGCGGTCGTATAGATTCGTAGATTCCTCTCTGGGTCCGAGATGCGAGTGGAGGATGCCGTCGCCGGCGAGGAAGGCCTTGGGCCTCGTCTGGTTGGGTGATGGTTGGCGTCAACAAGCGAAAGCTGTCACGCACGGCATAGACACGCACAGGAGATCCCTCACCGGTCGGGGGCGTCCCATGCGGCTTCTTCGTTGGTCCCTGCTCCTGCTCCTGCTCCTGCTCTGGCTCTGGCTCTGGCTCTTGCTCTGTTATCTTCAGGCTTCTTGCCGGTTGACCTTGGCTGCTTGGTTGCTTGGCACGTGCATGCTGCCTGCGGCGATTGGTTACACCTGCCACTCTGCGAACCTGACCTGTCACCCAGCACGCCTTCGTCCCTTCCTCCACTCCCATGTCCTCCCCGTGCTCCCGGAGGAAAGTACCGGTACGAGGCCTGGTACTTGGGAGTTCCAAGGTTGCAGGCTGGCAAGCTGGGACCAGCGGGGGAGCTTGTAGCGTCTTGAGTGAAGAGGCGGGGGAGCTTGCCCCGGAGTTCCAAAGCCCTACGAGAAAAACACAGTGGATCGATCTACGGATACGCTAGAAAACTTGGTTGGCAGGACACATCCTTCAGGTACAAGTGTCGTCCAAGTACCAAGTACCGAGCACCGAGTACCGCTCATCTCAACTTCCAGGTTGAAGCTGAGGTACACCCTCTTCCTCTTGCCTCTCGCCCCTCGCCCCTCTCTCCTGGGAACCCCATCATAACCTCACAAGTTTCACATCAACAATGACTTCTCATATCCACCCCCCTGCTGACCGTAAATGAGCATGCATTCTCATGTACATGTACGAAGTGCGGGATGATATGAGACCATTTACCCTGCCTACGCGATTACGACGCCTGTGATGGCCCGCATCGACCGGTTCTCATTCGTTGGTTCCCAGGTTCCGCGCAGTGCACCTACCGACGCGGCAGTTCAGCTCCTATTCCTTGTCTGCAGCGACAGGAAACTTCGTCGGTTGCACGTCACACAGCTCTTCTAGGCCAGTTCGAAAAGGTACCTGGCATTTACCTGGTCTTTCTCTTGTACGCTAGCTGCCATGCATCGTAAGCCCACCCCATGGTCCAGAATGCATGCTGCTTTCGACTTCAAAACGAGAAGCTGCATGCCATGCCAAGACCAGCCCTCCTGGCCGCCGCGTCAGGCTGTTTGATCATTTCGATATCTGACTGAGAATAGGGTGTGAATGACGAGCACGACTAACGAGCCCCTCTTCACTTGTCCCCATGACGGGTCGTGTTTGACCGGTCCCAAGGCTAGTATTGATGAAAGGACACTTGCAAAATCTTCGTCGACTGGCCCGTACCTGGAATAAGACCTCAAGGCCTTTGCTGGTACGCTAAAGCGTATGAGGCAAACCCAGTCTCAAGTGACTGGATGATCAACGCGGGGCGAGCTGATGGGCGAAACGGACATGAAGTTTCCGCCCAAACTTGATACTGACTAAGAAGTGACATCTTGCTACAAAGAGTCCTCTTGTCACTGCTTGCGAACGCCCGATCGACATGCCTTACTGCTTACTTGTGATTTTTTTTTTTTTTTTTTTTTTTTTTTTTTTTTTTTTTTTTTTT
>JALNIO010000128.1:0-53268 GCA_023509875.1 Rugonectria rugulosa
TATGCCTGTATAATGCTAACAGTCTTCAGTCAATGGGGTAACCTTTTGGTGCTTTCGGCTGCCTATCGGGATCCTGTCCTTCAAAAGTATGTTGATGAGGAGTTGCTACGTACTCTGTTCGCCAAGACCATCGCCTTCTTGCGACAATCTTCGACGGCAACCAGCTCTCTCAAGATCGACATGCACATTCTAGAGGGAATCCAGGGAGCATAGTAGATAGACTCACAGCCAAAAATAGCTGTAAGATCATCTAACCCTTCCTTGGCTTAGAGACCCCCATAGAAAAATATTGGATTCCTTAAGTCAATACGGTACTGCTTGCCTGTCTTACCTTGACTAGTCAATAGCTACGGTAGGTACGGAGGAGACTGGCCTATGTGCTACCTACCTTGCTACCTAACTGATTTAGTACGTAAGGCAGGTAGTTAGGTAGGTGGAGGGAGGTGCTGTGTGGCCATCACATGAAAGAAACCAAAAATCCACTTCTGAAAACGGAAGGAGCTGAGCTGCCAGACGTTACCTTTACCTCGTGAGACCCGGGACCATGATTTCGGGAGCATTTGCAGCGGACAGTCTTGGCTGGGCCGCTGGGCTGAAAATGCATGGACAACATTGTGCCTCGTAACTTTGTAGAGTCGTGGCGTTCCCTGCGGACCTCTGCATTTTCGGAGCTTTCGTTGGCGTGTTGGGAAATGGCCAGATGCAGGCTTCTCTGTTTGTGCGACAAGTCACAAAATTTGACCAGGAAAGGTTCCCAAGTTGGACGGGAAGCAGGGACATGGGTGTAGTGGCCCAGGACAACTCTGGTAAAGTGCGCGCAATCCCATAGCAGCGTCGGCCGTATTGGGCTTCGCCTCGCTCGATATGTGAGATGAGTGATGAATGTGGATGAGGGTTTTATTCGTGCGTGGTATCCCAGCATGGACTACTCCAAAACCAAGGGTGACAGTCTCTTGGCTGTGAAACCTCGAGAGTTGCCGTCGCCTCGGCATTACAAGAATAAGGTGTTTTCCAATGACATTCCATCAACCTTCGGGAGAGCTATCTAGAATATCTAGAATACTGGTAAGTTTGCAGCCTCACAACAATGCCTGACTCGCAGCTGCTACGACGTAGTAGATGAGCATTGCAACCTTAGCATTGTAGATCGTGATCGGATCGTCTGGATCGGAGAGGCGCTTGACTCCCGTCTTCCCCTCAAATTCCGCGATACATTACATGTACCCGCCAACTTGCGCTTGCGAGTCCCGGTAGCTGGTATTGCTTCTGTACCGTCTGTGTGGGGAACATAAAGAAGGGGTCGCCCTGGCTCTTGAGAAGCAAGGGACCTAAAACCGGAGGAATAGTGATTGGGCTTTGCCTCTGTGCAATGGATGAATGCTTGGTTTGCTTGCCTGGTTTCCCATTCCTCTCCTCGGTGCGTTGCCGGCGTAGGGATGCATTGAAGATGGGCCTTGTTGATATGGTTACAACCCTTAAACAAGCCTCTCCCGGCCTCTTCCCAGATGCCCTCCTCAGAGTCCCTCGAGTCAGCTACTGCGAGTGAACTGTTACCAAGATGGCGTCCTTCCAGCCCAAGCGGCGGAATGCCAACGGAAACAGTGACTTAGGTGAGAACAGAGAACAACCCTTAGCGGCATGATCGACCTCCCTTTTTCCCAGTCAAGCCCAGTTCACTTCTCTTGTCTCCGTCAACGCTTCCTTTTTTTCGCCCAAGTGCAAGGTGAGCTGTGGCCTTTCAGGTTCATTCCATTCTCATTTTGTTCGTCCCTTCCTTCCATCCCCTCCTTTCCTCCTCCTTCCTTCCCTCTCTCCTTCTTTCTCTGTCTGCCCCAACCCCTCCACCCCTCCATTCCAATTGCCTACTTCTCCCGCTTCTGTCGCTCCTCCCCCCAGACTGCTCGGGATTGTACATTCCCCATATCTCCATCAACCTGGAAGCTGACCTTGATTCTCCATTCTTCTATTAGCAAGACAGCGTCTTCTTCCCGTTCCTCACCCGTCATATTTCCCGTTTCACGTACCTTTACGGAGCGTCCTCACAAGTTATCTCTGTTCTCCCCCACAATCTCGATACTGTACGGATACAGGCCGTTCACCGCACGCCGATCCTTGTGGCCGCTTTGCCTGCTAGGGTCACGTAGCATCAGAAACGGCTCCCGCCCTCCGTCCCTGCTTATACATGTACCGTTCATAGCCTGATCAACTTGGCCTAGACGGTTCTACGCATACTGTACCTGCACGCGCAACGCACGCCTCCGTCCAGTGCATCGCTCAATAACTGTCGCTACCTCACCCACAAAGGTGTTGATTCTATAAATCCAACACACTGCCTACCTGGGTATTCAAGGGCCAATCTGAGCGTCACTACATACCCCCAATTACGAATCACTATCCAACTCTCAGGTTGATCGCAGCCGGCTCTATCTACAGCGTTGTCGCCACACGCCCACGCCAACGCCCACGCCTCATCACCATCGCACCAAAACAAGGAACCTTAGCCCGTTATTGATGTCGTTGATCAGCGTCCCCACGCTGTCCTCACCAACATCCTTAATACTCTCTATCGCCCAGTCTCGTGACCTAGCGCCGGTCCAGCCCAGCGCCTTCACCTGGAAGCTTCACCTAGACGCCTACGCTTTCACCTCGCAACCATTTGAATCTTTGGCCTACCGCATCTTGGTCGGCCCGCCTCTTGATCCTAGTCCTAGGTCGTGTTAAGCTTCGCATACGTTTTTAGCCTCGGCACCCCCGTCATTACAGCATTCAGCATCCAGCATCCAGCATCGCAGCGCATCGCACCACCCCTCCAGATCAGATCCCAGATCCTGCCACCACCAACCGCAACATCAGTTCACTTGCTGCTCGGTCCATGTCACGCCAGTTTCTCCCGTCGCGACCACGTTCTTCGCGCATTCCCCCAAATTTCAACTCCAATAGTCACAATCTCACATAGCTGCGAATGTTGAGTAGGCGGTGTTGACTTCGTCCCCCGCCCTCATGATCTGGTACTTGTTGTACCCGTTTCGAGGGTCAGTATTCTCACTCCCATCCCCTCCCTAACCCGGGAATACCCCAGTCTCCTGGCCCATCTCTTCTCCCGTACCCGTTCCGCGTCTTGTACCCCTTGAGCTCACACTCGACCTTTAGAACAACGGAAGCGCCTGTCCTTGCGCCAACCCATCCTCTGCGCCATGGACTCTCCCGCTATGGCTCTTATGCGGCCAGCCATGTCGTCGCGACGTTACTCGTTTCCGTGGCGGTTGCCAGCATGCTAATTTATCCTATTCCTTTCCTCTTCACCACAGACTACATCAATGGCGCATCCAACCTACCTCACCATGCGTGGACTGTCGCGCAACCTCTGCCTTACGGCGCCGCCATCCACCCAGACGTCATGATGCGCTCCATCTGGGTTCATTCCAGTTATATGCAGGCGCTTGACAAGGACGTACTCAGCTCTGCCTTGGACCTTCAAGATGAGCTTCTGGGCTCCACTAAAGGATTCAACCCAAGTCGAGGACGTCGCGAGGACCGATTAATTCCCCAGGATCCTGGCGTGGATCTTTCCCCGAAACAACGCGACGCCTTTCATGCTATCAACGGGCTGAACAACCAGTCTTGGTTCTTTCACTCGCCTCTGCAGTATTGGGACTGTTCTCAAGAACGCATTCTTGTTGATCCAAATATCCTGGCTACTGTCAACGACAGAAAAAACCAGTCAACATCTGTCAACGTTACGCTCCGGCATTCCATCGTATTCAGTGGGAAACGATTTGAGGAGCGTCGGTTGACAGCTGCAGATGCTCTCGTAATCACACTTGTTTACCTCAAGGATTCACCCGTTGGTAGACAGTGGGAAAGGAAGACAGCATTGCTATCAGACAAGGTCGCTGACAAGTGGGATATCTACCCTTCGGACGGTCAAACATCCGCCAGTCAACTATATGAGTTCCATTTTCGCCCAATTTCCCGCCAGGATTCTCTTATACTCGCCATCGCCTACGGCCTAACCACCGTCTACTTCTTTCTAAGCCTATCCAAGCTCCGTGCGTTTAAGTCAAAGTTCGGTCTCATTTTTACAGTGGTTTCCCAAATAGCTTTTTGCCTAATGTCGAGCTTCACAATTTGCGCTATATTCAGGGTCGACTTGTCCCGAATTCCGCGTGCAGCTTACCCTCTGGTGGTGTTGGCTATGAGCTTAGAGAACATCTTCAGATTGATCAACGCCGTGATCCTCACACCTCCTGAGGATAGCACGAGCAGTCGTATCGGCCATGCTTTTGGCGAGACTGCTTACACTGCCATTGCCAGTTCTATGCAGAACGTTATTCTCTTGTTAGTCATGTCTCGATGGGTGTCGCCTGGTGTGTCGGCGTTTTGTATATTTGCTGCAATCGCCATCATTTTCGACCTCTTCTACCTGTCAACCTTCTTCTTGTCAGTTTTGAGTGTTGATGTACGACGCACAGAACTGAGTGACGCCCTAGCAAAGGCATCTATGCGACACAATCGAGCAGCCTCCGATATGAGATCTCGCTCTGCCTGGGAGTTGATACTACAAGGCAAAATGACGCTGTCAACTCGCATAGCCGGGACTATCATCTTATTGGGGTTCGTGTTGATTGCTCAATGGCATTTCTTCGAGGACGATACCATCTTTCATTTCCTCGCCCGGTTGTTGCGAGGTTCTCATTTCCCTGAGCCTGTCGCTTCTGAGGCGTCTCCCTTGGATAAGATACATCAAGCTCGGAGTCCAAAATCATGGCTGCGGATGCAGGACCACGAAACCGCCCACGAGATTATCAGTATCATTAAGCCTACAGCCCACAGCTACGTTGCCCGCGTTTATGAGCCCGTGGTATTCGTTTTGAAGGGTTCTGATAGGATGCCACATTTGAAAGAGCCGACTCTTCTCCCAGCCGCGTATGACTTCATCAATCACCAGCTTACTCGCTTCATGGTGATTATTGTAGTTATACTTGCGGCTGTCCGTCTCTTAACAAATTACCTGTTGTGGGAAGAGGATGGCAATCATGATGATCATCATCATTTGGATGGAGACGCATTGCTCTCCGTGAAATCATTCCCAGGGGGCCACGTCCTCGATATCGCCATGCTAGCTGCCTCTCCAGACGGTCATGTTGTATCTGTCGGACTTGATCGCCTTGTCCGCGTTTGGGACATCCGTCCAGGTGGGATTAACTACGTCCTTCCCGATGAAGTGAAGGGCGACGGTACACCATTTCCTGTTCTGGCCATGGCTATGGACGATGATTCGAAATGGCTGGCTATATTATCTTTGTTCAAGATCGCGCTGTGGAATCTCAAGGAAAGGAGATGGGGTATCACGTTGCCAGTCAACCTTTACGGCCAGAAGCCAGAGGCGTTGTTTTTCAATCCATCCGATGGGACCGAAGTTATACCAAGATTGGTGCTGGTGCGAAGGAATGGCACGTTGACCGAGTTTGTGCCTGAGGCCGGAGAGGGTCAGGACTTTGGCGTCTGTCGAAGCCCTTTGACATGTGTCCGGCCTCTGTTTGAGCCAAGTAAGTTAACATGACTGCTATGTTTCCATTGATCAAAAGTTTACATTATGTTTTCCTAGGCAAATCAACTTCCCCAGGGAGAGTAGCACTGGTGACCGCATCTCGACGGGGGTGTGTGCATGCAGCACTGCGAGAGTCCGCGTCCTGGAAGTCACGAGGCGTGGAACTGGAAGGCTTGGGTGACGACGATGTGCATCAGGTCATCCCGCTGCCACTGCTCGGGCTCTACCTCATTGCCGGGGCAAACCGGGTCCATCTGGTAAATTTAGCAGATGACAGTCTTATCCATACGTTTGATACGGAGAAGATGGCGGTACGATCACTGCAATGTGCGCACTCCCCTCAACAGGCTACTCAGTCCGGAAGCAGTGGTTTGACTTGGTTCACCCTCTGCTACACTGAAACCGAGTCTGGGGATTGCATATTGCAGACTTATATGCCACAGGAGGACGGCGATTTGATATGGTTTGACAGCTCTGCCACGCCAAGCCGCAGAGGTTGGTGCGCATGGCAGTCTGCGAAGGACGTGAGACGGCATGTTGAGAATCCTGGCACGTGGAACATGCTCTCGGATGGCAGTGTTGTCGGCGTCCGACAAAAGTTTGCACGGAGTTCCAGCCTTGTGTCAGAAGAACGCCGACGAACAGACGGATTACGCCATCGGTCACCGCGAAAAGAACTTACCAGGGACGTTTTTGGGCGATGGGAGATTTGGACAGTATTTCAGGCCGGTCGTGCGAAAACGGACGAAACTCGACCGTTATTCAGAGATGACGACAAGGCAGGGCATCTCATCGTTTCGGAACTCGGCCCAATGATAAGGGTTGGCCAAAAGACGGTGGCTTTCGGTTTTGGTAACGTTATCAAAGTGGTGACTGTTGGCGGGCATGAGCGATTCGAGCTCAGTACAGAGCCTCACAACCGCGAGTACCTCAAAACGGGAAGCAGACGACGCAAAGGCCCCGTAACACGGCCGAGGGCGTGGAGCTGAGGAAGACTAATAGCTCATGGGGGAGCAGAGGTGGCAACTTTGGGAGGATGGCGTTGCTTTCAAAATGCAGTTGATTTCTACACATGTTTCGTGATATCCCCGGAATGGTTGGAATAGACACGGCGCACGGCACTCGGGTAGTTCCAATGGGGACACAAAATATATATGTTGTCTGGAGGGCGGTTTATGTGTGAGGCCTTGGACACGGCTGGCGTTTTGTTTATAGAGGAGGGGCACCATTGTCGAGGTTGGCGGAGCAGATGACATATGTATGATTAGTATACATATTGAAGCGTGTTCGGTTTCTCAAGATAATTTTTGCTTGATGAACATCTTGTTAACAAAGGTTCCGATGCCACTTCGTGCCCTGTCAATCCAAACATCCTCTCGTATCGTACCTAACTTACCTGGGCAATGAGATCATATACGTGAACCTATTTACTCAGCTGCCTGTCAAATGAGCCAAGACTTTGGACAAGACAGAAATACGGAGCTTATTCGCGGTTGGGCTTCCAAGTGTCGTAAGAACCAGGTCAGACAATATCCGGAACACCAAGGTGGTTGGCTATACTTCGGCCAGTCATGCTTTGCTGAATGTCGCTCTTCATTTCTAACCGAGACGTTTGATACCAATGAAAGGCCCAGCCTGGCAGTTGAGGGTGATGGTGGTGGTGATGAGGATGATGATGACAGCCCAAGGCACGAACAGCACACCGCTGTTTCCCCTGTGACGGCGTTGAGACCCGGAGGCAGCAAGGCGAAGTGAAAGATTGGGCGTCGGCTTGATGTTCCCGAGACAAGTCATCCACGGCATTGTCCGAAGGAATCCGAAGGGGCAGTGACTACGGAGATGGGTGCATGAGACTATCAACGAACCATCACGTCAAGCACGCATGAACACGTAGTCTAAGGAGAGTGGTCGCATGAGAGATGGCCACCCGTGACGACACTGCGAGAGCAACTGAGTGGTCGGCCTTGAGCGGCGTCTTTGGGTGAGGAGGGAGCTGAACAAGAGTTGGGGCAAAGAAAATAATGAGGAGGTTGGGGAGGTAGATGCAGGGTAGTCAGACTGACTGGATGGATGGTGGGGCGCTCGATCTCGATGGAAAAAGACTTGATTCTTGGACTGACGGCGGCCTCATCAGTGGGTCACTTTTCTTTCTATCTAGATGCTCTGTATGGACTGTTCGAGAAGAGAGGCGAAGTCGTCAATGGGGCAAAGGAGAAGAGAAGATGTGGCTGAAGGTATATGCAAACACTATATGTGGCCCTGCGGATAACCTGGGATAGAGGCATTTCGTCATTATTAGACGACGTCACACGTGACAGCCATGCTCGACAGTTCATGCAGAAATCGCCTCTCATAATTGACCGAACCCTAGTATGGCTCTGTTATAGCCGTATAGAGACAGGAAACCAGCCATCTGCTTTTCCTACTTTGTCTCTTGTCTACCGGTACTAGTTAATGGATACCTGCGCATGTACGGAGTATCTAGAGTGCTCTGTAGGCACGAAATACGGAGTAACGACTCAATGGTTGGTTGATCGGACAAGCTAAGGAACATCTGCCTCCTCTTTCTGTGCGCCCGGCTTACCGACTACTGATGTTTGTTTGGGCGTGACGGATTCGTACAACTGTCTGTTGGCTGCAGGCAAGCCATTGAGTCCCCTGATCCCTGCATTTCCTTCGTTTTACCTGCAGTAAGACGGGGTCCAGCATATGAGCAAGACAATCCGAGACAAAGGGCTGTTGTCATTGATGGGGTGCAAAGTACGGAGTACAGTAGGTAATTACGTGCTGCTATCCTCTCTTGGTGCATACGGCGGAAGCAGGGATGTACAGTACATGACAAGTCGCTGAATGTGCCAGGTCACGTACTGCTGACGTGCCCGTGTTTGATTTTCCGTGCATTGGTGTCGTTCTGTCAACTTTCCATGTGCCTGCGGCGACAGGGGATCGGGCAAGGGATGGTGACAGGCAGAATCTAGTTAGGTAGTGAGTGGCGCAGATGAATGCAAGGGAAGACGATGTGGCTTTGTCATTTTGTGGATGGGGAAAGAAAAAAGAAAAGAAAAACATGGTAACAGCAAGAGGCAAGAGATTGTGTGGCTGACACATGGGTTGATTGGGCACCTCATGGGATCAGCGCGTGACATTGGATGCGTGAAGCACGGAGGACGTGCATGTACGATGTACACGTACCTATTACTGTGCTTTGTAGAGGCGCCTCGGATCTCGTGTAAGTGAGGACCACAGCATTGCTAGATTAGGAAAGCACTGGTGTAGAGTTGATATTCTCTCACACCAAGGTACTGACGGGCATTTGGAGGCGGAAGGAAGTTTCTGTTGAAGAGCCTTCAGCATCGTCACCCAAATAAGCAAGTACGCGTTAAATTCTTTTTACTGACCAGTGCTTTCTTTTTTTACTCTGATGAACGGTTCATTACGGAAGGCACGGTTGGATATGACAATTTGTGGTAGGTGCAAAAAGCAATCTCTCTTCTGGATACAACCCCGGGCTTCGAAAGTACCTTCTCTGCGCGGTCAGTAGTGCGAGGTACCTGCCTCGACACCTCACAGACCTGACTTCGATTGACTTTCTTTTCTCATTCCTGTCCTCATTTCGCAACGCGGCCTCGTCACAATCAATCACATACAGCCTCGTCTGGGTTCATTATTCGTATTTTATTATTGTCTTTCACCTAGCCATTCATCCAACCATCCATTCATCCACTGTTGCAACCTCTGATTATGCCTGGGTTCCGCGTTGGCCCGCCCACTGCGGCCGTATCCCCCGACCCTTTTCTCTCCATGGATGATTTCTGCTTGGCTCTTGATTTTGTACGCAGCGAGGCTGGCAATACTAAACATAGACCACGAGGGGAAGAGAAAAAAAAAATCACAGTGCGATCGCTAACAATGAGGAGTTAAAGAGGCTTTCTTATAGTTTGGACACCACGGGAACGACATTCCTCACTGCCAACTACCTTATTCCTGCTCTGTCGGATAGTTTATTGGCTTCAAGCTTGTGCTTCCCAAACAGAACAGCATCCCTACACGACCGGGAGCAACCACCTATTTCGTATCTCACCCAGACGGGAAAAAAAAACAAATACGAATACCTCGTCCTCCTTACACGCGCCGCCCTCGGTCTCAGGACTCGGCTTGTCTAACGGGAACAACCCGTGGTCACATTACACAACCAACCATCCGTCGACGTTGAATTACCTGCGATATCCGTACCAAGTATACGCGCACTTGGTACAAAAGTACAGCCAATTAGATAGAGCGCGACACGCTCATCATTCCTCGTTGCACTCTGCAACCACCTGTCGTTCATCAAGGCTCTGGGTCACGTCACTCTCACTTCACCATTGACACCCCCCCAAACTATCAACTGTTAGTGCCCGCGTCGATCCACCAGCGACTTCAATGCTATTTTCTGCCCAATCTCACCTTGGCTGCTTGGCTGCTTGGCTGCTTGGCTGCTTGGCCCTCTAGGCCCTTCAGGTCACAGGTCAATGGCCGAAAGCCAGAGCCAGCTTGCCAGCCCGATCCCACACCCCGATGCCACCCTGGCGGGCCTTGGGCCTTGTTTGGGCCTGTCTCGCCCTTGCTTGGCCTTGACCCTCTTTAGCCTCAAGCCCAGTGGCTGTCCTGCAAGTCCACTGACTGACATGTCCCCCCCAGGTCACTGCCAGGTCCCGGCGCCTCTTCCCATCCCGCCTCAGCGTCTCCTCTCAGGCCCGGCCAACAAAGGGCCTCTTAAATCTTTTGCGCTCTCTTGAGCCAGCTCGCTAAGGGCTCCGCTCCGCTCACCGCCTGCCCTGCCCATTCGTTTGGCGCCCTAACCAGTCACGCTCCGAGGCTCGACGTCCCTTTTGACCTCACAGTCTCAGTCTCTCAGTCTCTCACTCCGCGCGCGCCGGACTCTGTATAAGATCATCCCCCACGATTCCGCCATCCCACCGCCTTCGCCATGCTACCGGCTCTGGCTCCCTCACCAGCTCCCTCCTGCTAGTCTCTCGTTTGCTCGATTCTTTTGTATCCGTGCCTTTAGCTGCACTGCCCTGTACATGCAACAGACAACCGCTCGCTCAGCTCTGTTCTCCCCTGACGCGTCTTCTCTCTCTTTGTCGCCTGTCTCGCCCGCCTGTTCGCGCCGTCGCTCACTGAGACTTGTTCCTTGGTTCGTTTCGCCCGTGTATGTCCACTCTGCCCACCCTCGGCTTCTCACTCTTGTCCTCTCATCATGCCGCCTCACTTCTATTCTCGTCTTTTGACATCTCTCTTGGTGCCCTAAATCATTGCTGATCTCGAGACAGCCCAATTGGCCCCTGGGTCGTCACATTCAGTGCTGCGCTGCTTCTGCGTTGCCAACCACTCATTCTGCCGCTGACTCCAGTCTTATCCTCCCACACCTCTGGCCAACCATCGTCACGGCTCTCGGGTCCAATCAGAGCACGCCAGCTGTCTCGCGTCCCTACTCACTCTTGCACTCCCCGAAGCCCTGGAGCCCTCTCGCCATCTCGCCCTGCCCAGTGCCTGGCTTTCCTGCGTTGGGCTGCATTCGTGCAAGCTGCTGCGCTGAGCTGCATTACGCTTTGCCCCGGTGCGCGTTTCGCTGCAGCTGTGGATCTGCTTGCTCTTTAGCTCAGCCAACCCTCTTCTCGTCGCGTATGTCTTCTATTTGCTTTCCCTGCTTCTCTTTCGTCATTCGCTTTGCCCTCACTTGCGACTACTGCTCGTGCTTTCATTCATATGCGAGGCTGTCCCCCCAGTCTAGCCCCCCCGGCCAGTGCCTCCAATTTTCGATCCAGAGCCCCAGTCAGCGTCTTGGGACTCTCTTTGTCTAATCCATTACAGCTCCTAGAGTCTTGACATTCTGTTACCAGAAACCTCCTGCCAGGCTGTATGGCGTCTTCTGAGGTTGACCAGAAGTTTCTTGGCAAGCTTGCCAAAGCTGTCGAGCATGATAACCCTCTGTTGTCGCAAATGCTGTTCAAGATTCTCGGCCTGTCCCTGAATCTCGCCGAACAACTTGTTGCAGCCAAGAAGCAACGTCGTCCCGACTATGAACCAACCCCCAATGCTTTGCGCCGCGTACTCCACATCATTTGGCTCTCAAGAGAGGGACTGGTGATGCTTCAGCAATACGTGTTACCTCTGGTTGGCAACTATGTCGAACTCAAGGTCCTCGCCTACAAGCTTAGGGCATCATTCTCTCACATCTTTGCCCTATTTCACAATTCACCTCCCGTTTCCAATATGGGAGGTCGATGGACCCCCGATGTTACGGCTGTCTTGACTCCTCGGTTGGATAAGGGAAAGGGTCGAGCGGTAGATCTCGATGTTGACTCTAGGCCGTCATCTGTACAGCCAACACATCCGCTTGAAGGCGGCCCTGTTCTACCGCCGCCCGGCTTCGACCAAAACGCGCTGCTGTCACCGTCATTTCTTCTCCCCTCCAAAGACTACATACCACAGGCCAGGCAGCATTTCCTGGAAGCTATTCAGTTGGCTGATAATCTCCTTTGGGGCTCACATTCACTTCGCCTATCTGTCAAGACGGAATACGCCGCCTTCTTGTATGAATGTGTTCACGATGCCGAGGGAAGCCGGAAACTTGCCAAAGATACCATTTCCGAAGTCTACGAAGCTACGGAAGGGATGGACGACGATATGTTCCAGGATGCCTGTGAATTGGTCACGGTTCTAGGGAAAATGATGAGGCGCGGGCTTGGTTCAAGCAATAACCCGAGTAGAGAACTGGACAACGTAACGACGACGCCAGGCCCAAGGCCCACACCCCCAGCACTGGCACCTCCAGCGGCAACACCACCACCTGGAATGGAGAACCCCATATGAGGAGAAGCGGCACAAGGAAATCTGATACGAATTGCGTTATCCCTCGGAAGGGAAGCAGGTCATTGTTCACCGCGTCGACATATTCCCCCGAGTGTCTCAGGGTGGAAACCGACCCTGTGTCTCTAGGAAAAGAAGCCCACAGTGGAATTTGGATTACGCTGCCAATGCTGGGCAGCACATGTCTCTGGCGCAGACGATAGACAAACTAAGATGTCATCAATTCCAGGTGATTCACCTGGACGGGCCGTTCCGCGGCGCATCCGGTGTGGGGGACCATTAACACGACGGTTCACCACAATCTTGGGAGACATCTGGGGCTCGACCAGCCTCACATCACTACCGACAACTGCATCATTCAGGAGTAAGGCGCATTGGAGGGCTCAAGACATTTGAAACATTATCTGGATGTAATACTTGCGCCGCTGGATACATATGGTCCATAAGAGCGTAAACATGGAACTACTTTTGTTCCTGATACCTTCAGTCTTCATTTCGACGACTGGTTGTTTGATACCCGGGCCTTTTTTGGCCTTTTCACTTCTCTTCTGCCTTTTGTTTACCTATATTTGGATACTTTTGTGCATATTCGACATTTAAAAGGGATCAACAAGGCGTGTTATCATGGCGCTTGGGTAAATGGTTGGGTTTGGGTTCTTGGAATAGATAAAGGAGAGGAAGTGACAGGAAGTCTGGATGTGCAATAGATGTAAGAGTAATTTCCTTGTCAAAATCTTGGACAATGAGCATTTTTGGAGTTTGACATTGACATTGTTGCTTACCACTTGGGATATCGAGTTCATAGTTGGGTGGTTTTGATTAAGGGGTCAACTCTGCGCTGATCATGACAGGACGTCGTCTTCCAAATCGAGCTGAAGGCTGAGATTGCTCACGATTCTTTCCTCACCCTTGGCTTTTCGCATCCTCGCATCCTCGCATCCTCGTATCCCATGCCACCCAGCAAGCATCTCCATCGTCTCAATGTTGCAACATGTTAACGCCCCGATCAAAGCTTTGCCCCAAACAACCTTGTGTCTTCGCCCCGACGCCCGATATTCCCCATCAACTGCCCGTCCATGTCCCAAAGAAAAAGAAAAAAAAAGACATCCCATCAAGTCTCGGGATCCTCCAAATCATGCTGCGAGACACCGTCAACCCACTTCTGAACGTGGCTCTGGTCATCAGCTGAGCTCTCGTCGCACTGCTCGCCACGCTTAGCGGCCTCGGCGCGCTCACACTTATCCCGGATCAGCTCAAGAGGAACCATGCGGCCGGTGACGTTGTAGAAGTTGGCCTGCATCTCGAGCCACTTGCTGCGCTTCTGCTTGCTGTCGATGAGGCCGAGCAGCCGGCAGTCACGGGCGCTGAAGTAGGCATCAGGGGCTGGGTGAATGTCAGGAGGGTACATGGACTCGTACACGCCGTCCTGCAGGTAGCGCATCTCGCGGCGCCATTCTTCCTCGCCGAAGCCGAAGTCGGTCAGGTTGGAGGATGATTTCTCCGAAGGCGTGGCGGAGCTGGACGTCTCGAAGGATGCTTCTTCACCAGAGAGGTTCTCGTCCTGGGCCTTGGTGGCATTGGCTTTGGCCTTTTTGTTTTCAGCCGCGACTTTGACGTTTCTCTTGCCCCTGTGCCACTTGTTGCTGACTTCTTCCTCGCAAGGCTCGTCATTGTCATCCTTAGTTTGCTTCTTCCTCTTCTTCTGGGTCTTGTTGCCGGTCTTCCCTGCGTGCTTCCCCTTGCTCTTGGGGCCTTTCTCGGTGGGTTTGCCATCTTTAGCAGAAACATAGTCGTCTGCACTGTCAACATCACTGCTGACCTCTTCCGAGTCATTCTGAGTAGAGCTGGTTTGGTTTTCTACCTGATCAGTGCCGCTCGTTGCCTCGGCTTCGGTTGTCCCAGGCTCAGTCGTCACAACCTCGTTTGTTTCTGCCTCTGTGGTTTCCTGCTCGTTTGTCTCCGGCTCAGTGGTCCCAGCTTCGGTCGTCTCAACTTCGGCCGTCTCGGATCCCTGAGACTTTGCAGCTTGATCCTTGATCACCTTCCAGCGAGCTTGGCATTCCTTTTTGTGCTTGTGGATACTCTTGGAAATATCGGCCCAGGTTGCACCGCCTTCTTTCATACCTCGAAGTAAACCGTCATCCGAGATGGTCCAGCCATCGTTGGCGGCATTGCTTTGATGACAGCTGGACGACTTTTCGGCGTTGGAGGTAGAGTCGTTGGTTGACCCTTCAGTGGTTGTGGGAGCCGAGTCATCCTCTGTTGAAGTTGCAGCCTCGGAAGACTTCTTGGACTTCTTCTTGGATTTCTTGCGCTTCTTGCACTTGGCGGCGCTGGGTTCGCTCTTCTGGCTGTCTGCTTCTAAAGACGGATCCTGTTGACTGCTCTCGACCTCACTGGAGCTTTTGCCATTATTGCTGGATTGGGTCTCGCCGGCACTGTCTTCCCATGCACTTGAGGACTCGCCTTTGGTGCCACTGGAATCGACGTCCTTTGATCTGCCGGTCGAACTGGACGCGGTCATGACCCGAGCTGTTGAAATGAGATGGAAAAAATCTGGCCAAAGTTAGCACCAGATGTGGTCTTGTGAAAACAAGAATATGAAAACGGCTACTTTATGGGGAAATTTGCCCAGCCGAAGCAGCTGTTTTCTTCTCGCTGTCGGAGAACCGCAAAAATGAGGGCGGGAGAAGCTGAAAAGAGGAGAGGAGAGAAGATGTGTCGAAGCGAAGCAGGGTAGAAGGTATCTCGCTCGTTTCGCTCAAAAATCGAGACCGGAAACACTCGAATCAAGCACCGCAAATTTGAAGGTATTATGATTAGGAAGCCGGGAAGCTGTAGGAAAAAGGACTTTGCGTGAAGATGAAGGTGGCAGCACGGCACAACAAAGAAGCTGTGGCGCACGAGGAGAAAAGAAGACGAGGTGAATCACGGGTGCAAAAACAGTACGGCGGGCAAACGAGCAGGTGGTAGGCAGCTGGGCCACGGTGATGTGAGTACGCATCTCCCTGTTAGGGTACCTTACGGTCGATTTTGATTTGGTGCCTGGGCAGAGAGTGCACTGTTTTGTAAATATTGGGCTATATAGGTAGACTCTATATGTGTTGCGATTGCAAATAGCACCCCCTTTCAGAAGATGGATTATATGTAAACTCGGCCTTGATACGTAGGCTTCAATACTTTCATACTTTCTCGGCAGCTTGGAAGTGGCCCAATAAAGGCAAAGGTGATTCTGCTGACTCAGCCCATCAACCCATTTCCTCTTTTCCCCCCAGAGCAACCTCGTCGAGTCTCAAGAAGACATGAGGGAAAGCTCTGATATCTATTCTCATCGACACAGTCCGTTCTGTACGTCCACGTATGAATAGAAAGCTCCGGATCTGATCAATACACACCTCGTATAAGCTACACGCTGGAGCAAGAAGAATGACGTCCCCCTTACCCCAGCTCCCTCCCAATTACTCTCGGGCACTGGAACTCATTGACGCCGCTCACGCCCAAGATCCCAGGACAACTCACAGCGGTACCAGCGAGACGACGGTTCCTTATGAGCTCCATTATGCTCGCAAGATGACCAAGTGGCTCGCCCTGCGAAGTCCATCCGCCTCGCCTGTCCTTCAGCTTGCTTGTCGCGCACAACACTTTCAGAGGTATGAGATGCCCCTTCACGCTTGCCATTAGCACGTTCAAGCATCGCAGTCGGCACTAAGCAATTTGTCTTCGACAGGTGGGAGATCCCGCGCAGCACATACCCCATGACTCGCCCTGGTTATCTCACGTGGCGCTCAAAGCTCAAGAGTCAGGCGGCCAACCAGGTCACTGAACTGCTCTCGTCGCCCTCTATCGAACCCGGAATTCCCGAGGCAGACAGACATCGTGTTGCTGAACTGATTCGCAAGGAGAATCTGAGCTCTGACGAGGAGACTCAAGTCCTTGAAGACGTTGCCTGTCTTGTCTTCCTTGACGACCAATTTGATGACTTCGAGTCCAAGTCGGACGTTGGTGAAGCCAAGATGATTGGCATCCTACAGAAGACTTGGGGCAAGATGAGCGAAGAGGGGCGTAAGCTGGCCCTGGGCATGGACTTGAGTGACCGAGCCAAGGAGTTGATTGGTAAAGCCCTGGCATCGTAACTCGGGAGGAATCCCCTGAAGCCTGCCTGCTCATTTCTATGTGGTTTGATAGGATGTGGATAGTTGTTTCCCAGATGCAGTCTGCAATAGGCCTGAGCCCTAGAGTTGTATACATTGGCAATTGCATTTCTTGCCACCGAGTCTGCTTCTCAGCCCTTGACGGCCAAGTGTGTCTCTGTCTCTTGAGTGGAGGTCCAAGGCAAACCATTTCGCTTTGTCAAAGACGTGCGGTGAGAGAGGAGTGTCACCTGCTATGGCTTGCTGCCATGCCTTCCCTGGCGAGCCATACGTGTAACACGAGGTCCCTGATGCGGTCTGTCATTCCCAACCCGCATCCGCAATATTTCGGGGCTTAAGCCACCAACGGGAGACAGCAGGGTCAAGAACAGTAAAGATTCCCATGTCTAAAATTCGGTGAGCTGGGATGCAATGCACATATCGTGGAATGACGGTACGTGGTGGTGTGTGTATAGGTTAAGCCGTCGGGGTATGACCGCCATGGATGGAGCTGAGACAACGGGAGGAGCTGTCGATGATAGCGATCCAAGGGAATCCCCAGGCTTTCTTCGGCTGAGCTATAGCTTAGTATACAACTCGTCTCCGTTGAATGTTTGCTCTGCTCTCCCTCAAGCCACCCCCTGCCGAATGGCCATCATGAGCAGGCCGTCCAGGGGGTCCTAGGTTATAATGCTGTGCAACGACAAGCTTGAATGCACTGTATTATGCTATGCCAGTGACTTGGGGTAGCACAAAAGATCCAGCATCCGTCCGATCCAGCACGTTATGGAGAGGCACCGTCATCATGACCTTTCCTGGCAGCTGGAGCTAGCCCTGGATTTGATCTGGTTCTCTCACGCCAGGAGATCACTGCCACATTGGAACCCATGAACCATGCTGCTGCAGACGCGACAGAGCACCTGCCTCCATTTCGAGCCAAACATCTGTGTCGTCATGTCACACACCGTCGAGTCCCTCGACGCAAATAAGCACTCATCTCGCTATCCTGGTATTTGAACTTTGAGGCTGACGTCCTGGATCTGCTGCATGCTAATGCAGATACCCGGTCCCTTAGTGTGATATTGGACGCTCGATGATCGGAACCTCAGCCCTTCGAGCAGATCGTGGGGACCGTTGGAGAACCCTCATCGACGCCCATCTGTGACACACCATGAATACCAGGTACTCTCAGAGTGCCTTCCGCTGGCCGTCGAGGCGGTCCATGGAGCACATCAGACGAGCCATCATGGACCCGGAGCCGTCGTGAGTGGTTAAAAGACAGACAGGGAGAGGCTCAAGTCTTGTCTCACAAACACAGGCAATTTACATCAGGGATGGACTCGTCAGAGCACCCGGTGACACGAACATGACACATTAGATGCACCTCTTTGCAGTACATCCATCGGCATAGTTTTCTCTGTTCATCGTATGCGCTTGCTTGTTGACTCCCAAACTCCCTGTCATTTCTCCTGCGGAAAGAAAGGGTGCCAAGCACTAGCACTCTGCTTCTCAATTGGGATTCTCCTTCATTTTGTAAATATGACAGGTCACAAAATATGCGCACACCCGGTGCGCGGCCGCGGCTTTCACTCGCTGAACCAAAGCTGTAGCGTGCCATGTAGTTCGGAACTGTCGCTTTCACTAACATTAGTTGGCCGGCTCGAGTACGCTTGGTACAATGGGATCGCTGCAGGTTTCGACGGCCTCGCCACCGACTTCAGCTCGTGCGGTTTGCGCCGTACAGAGCCGCAACCCGTGATTGGAAGTTCCCCCAACCCACCATATTTTAGCTCTCCCGTGTGGCAGTCACTTAAACTGACACCAGCTCATCCTCCCTTTTGCTGCAATATCGCCAACGTATCGGGTGTAGAAGCCTTGAACCTTGATAGCAAGCAGGAACGTCTTGTTGCTATTTACACCATTCTGTGTATCACTCGGTAGATGTGGCCGGCTGGGCCGTTATCGAACTGTTGGATAGTTCAACGGTGCGAAAAGTCTTCTTCCAACTATCCGCAGACATCAACACGGTTGCAGTTGCTTACGCCGTCCTGCACGGAGGAGATTCCTCAACCAAGATACCGGGCCGACAGTGCAGAAATAATCAGCTTGAATCCTGGTAAATGGTACCAGACCCGGGGAACCGGCGACGACATGAGGACGCCTCGAGGTTACTTCGTGCTTCGACCTAGACCTGTCCGGAGCAACAAAAAGTGCCGAACACGCACAATATTGCTATTGCCTGACATTTTGATAGCAGTACCCGGCCGTCGGTGCCGGTCACTTGGACCAGGATGGGTTCGTTGGCCGAGGCGATGGAGCCCGAAGGGTTGGTAACCAGCCGCCACAGCTGCGGAGCTAATGGTAGATCCCTTTTCTCCCTCTGGTAGGCTAGTTTAGATCACGGAGACGCCTTTTGAAGCTGACCAATCAGACTCAGCGCCCGGGGGGATATTTGGGTATGCCGAAAGCCACAACGTCGCATGGTCAATGGACCAAGAGCCGGCTGCGTTGTTTCCGAATGAACCAGCTAGCTTCTAGTGGGATTGAGAGAAACAATTGGGACAAAAAAAAAAAGAAAAATAAGAAAAAAATTGAGAGACGGAGAGAGCAAGCTATTGGGTTTAGTATCGTCTCAGTGACCACGGCCGAGAACTTGGCAGACTCCAGGGCCATTAGGGTCAGCAGCTGCGAGTTTGATGCATCAGCCAGTGGCGAAGCAGCCGATGGGGCTTTTATTAGCACATCGATGTGATCAAGGCCCTGACTCCTGTGGCCCTGGTGAACCACTCCGGCCATGTGGATTCATCATGCTTGTGCAACGGAGCGCCCAGACCGTGACGAGTTTGTGTTGTTGGTTGTGCGCCCATAAAATGCCCTGTGGAAAATGGGAGGGCTGAGGTGGCCTGGATGCAGCAATGTTGAAGAATATGGCTAAGTCAATAGCCAGGTCTTCTTCATACGGATACATGTTACAAGTATAACGTAGTGGCCCATCACTATTTCCCACTGGGGCCTGGTATGAAGAGAACCGAGCCGTTGCCGTCGATCAGAAGTCAGGGACCGGCGACACGGACACGGACGCGGGAGAGAGAGACCTCAGAGCTGATGATGGCTCCACCAAGGGAGGAAGACCAGGAGGCGGCGGCGGCGGCGGCGGCGGCCGCGTAGGAGAAGAAGGAGGAGGAGGAGGGGAGAAGAGAAGAGTAAGAGGACACTCCATCAATGTACTCCGTAGGTATGCCACGACATCCGTACTGGGCTGGGCTGCATCATGGGGTCTGACCCTCCAGGAGCTACCGTCTTTCGTACAAACTGTAATGGATGATCCTGGCCGACCTGAAGGATTCGGACAAGAAATTGGATGCACCAATCAACGACAAAAGCCTCCGACATGCTTGTGGCTCGGCTGCAGCAGAGGCTTCATTGCAATTGAAATGGTTTGCGCAAAGAGCGGGAATCTTGACTTGTCGTCGACGTGCATTAGTTAGACCAGGCGCATCCTTGCTGTCAAGTTGATGGGGATTCTTGATCCAAGTCTCGTGTACCCCGTACGTGCAAAGTACTCGATACCTTCCATTCGTATTGCTTCTTTCGTCCCACCGGACGCCGAAGTCGACTTCTCTTTTTCTTTTTCCCCTTGCCCTCTCGGCATCTTGTTGAGATCCACGAGAGCTTCTGGTTCTCATGCATCCCACCAATACGAGCCATCATGTACAGAAAGAGCGGTAAATGAGCATGTCATGTACTTGTAGTGGTGGTGGGGGGAGCACTCGGAGCTGAAGGTTTCCACTGAGGTACCCTTCCAATTGCGCATCTTTTGGTCAGATGTCTGCCAAGAACCGTTGCCATTGTTGAATCGAGTGCTGCTCAGGAAGCTCCATCTTCAGGTTCAATGAAAATCGAGTAGAAGGGAACACCGGTCGAAGGGGAGGAAGAAGGTATCAACCTCCCACGCCGCTCTCCTTCTTGCCGATAGTAAGCCCCTCTGAAGCACATGAAAGTGGCTGCGATGTCTAGGTCGTTCGAAAAGCTCGTTTATCTCGAAATAGGTATCTGGATCTGATAGTTGGCCAACCAGCGTGCATGGGGGCCCAGGACCCCTGGTGCGCCTCAACCCCGGCCCTAGCTGGGGCCCTGCCCAGCTCAACTACTGTACTCAGGTCGCCATCCCCCGCCGCCCCTCTCGAATTGGCCTTGGCTGTCGGCTGGAGAGGGTTGGAGCGTGGGTGGTGTGGTTTTAGACTCGGATTGTTCTGGCTGAGCAATCACGGAGCGCGACGTTGATGAACACATGTCGTCAGAACCGAGTTCTTATTCCACGGTAGACTGCATTTGAATTAGGCCGTTACCAAAGTAGGGGAAAGTGTGCCGACGCTGTTCTAGAGTGACAAATATACTTCGAGGTCTTGACAAGGCCAGCCAGCCACCCACACAACACACGCACGCAAACACACACACAAGTTGCTCAGCAAGACGGCCAGACCTTTCTCAGGTGGAGCAATGCTCATGATGACATGCAGTATAGTACGCTACGCATGCGCGCGTCGATGCAAGTACGGCATGTCCTGACGCTCTGACAGAGCAAAGTGAAGTGAGGTGAAGGTGGTGCGGTGCGGTGCGGTGCGGTGCGGTGTATCGCAACGGTGACCATGCGGGTGTATCATGGCTTCCATTGGTGTTGACTTTTGACTTGGCCCTGGAGGAACCAAACCAAGGCTGTGGGCCGAGCTGTAGTTGGTGGCATCTTGGGAAGATAGTGTGCATGGCGGACGACGGGGAGCTGCATCATTTGCTGTTGGTCTCGCGGGCAGCCGTACTAGTGAGGTTGTCGAATCCGGGTGGCAACGAGTTGCAGGCGCAAGCGCATGCCCAGGCAGGGCTGATGCTGCTGGAGTTGTGGGTTGTGTGGCCCCAGGCAGAGTGAGTAAGCTCCCGAAGTTCCTGAAAAGCAAACCGGCGCTGCTGAGAATCTTCAGGGACAATTGCGGCTGCGATCCATGAGTGGAAGAAGGGTTCGGGAGATCGACAGCATGCTCAGCCACCGAGGTTCGCAGATGACCCGGATGTGGAGGAGCAGGCAGGCTGGCATTGATAGTCAGGGAGTTGGAGAGATTGGGAGACAAGCAGGGAGGGAACCGAGGAAAGGGACAAGATGATGACGCGCAGCAAACAGCAAACATCAGAGAGAAAGAGGAAAGGCCGATGTTTAGGTGCAGTAGACGGGAGCTAGAAACTGGGACTTTCCCGTGCCGTTTGGTCCAACACCTCAAGGCAGTTGCTCCGTACGGAGTAAGGCAGCTTGGCACCTCAGGTTAGACAGGTTGACAGGCAAATAATGGTCAGGGAAGGTGGTAGTTGGCAGGCTAGTAATACCTAGTTAGGTAGTCGAGTAGGTAGTTTCCTGGGTTAGGTGCCTACAGGTAGGCAAGTACAGAGTATGTAAGGAGGGTAGGTGCTAACCAGGTAAGAGGTAGGTATGTACCGAGTATGGAGCGCGGAGTACGGAAGATGAGGCAGGTATGGGCTTCGAGACTCAAGCAAAAGGAACGAGGGAGCGCCGTCTTTCCTCATTTCCTTCTTTCCATACCTCCATGTACATACTTACCCACTTACCTTTCATCCTGGCAGGTGCCAGACTGGTCGACACGCAGTTCGGCTCCTTTGACAGTGCCTGCCCACATTACCTTACCTCCATACCTACTACCTGCTACCTACTACCTACTTGCCTATACTACAAATTTTTGCTCGATTGACACCCCCCAGCAGCTTCGCAGTATAACCAACACCTCCTTACCTCTTCTCACACCCCGTCATTTGCTTCGTCATTGGCGCTGATGGCTCTAAAATTCAACTAAGTTATTGCCTGCCGTCCCTGTCTGCACCTGCCAAGTACTTGTCTCCTTGCCTTCCGGGTTCACACTCAACAGTCAACACTCGCCTCAACTACATCCACATCCCCTCTGCTCGCACTACTGCACGCCCACAACTAACTACAACGACACCAACACCAACTCCTTCTACACACCTACACAGACATTTTGCATCTACAATCTTTTATCGTCAACGCACATCTGTCGTATTTGCTCTGCTTATTACCAGTACACATACGCCTCACTTTCGCCTTACCATAGTTCCGGTTTCTGCCTCCTCCTTACGCCACTCGTCTTGTCCTTCTCAGGGCGTCAGAGCAACCAACGAAGCAACAACTTCGCTTCATCTGCACATTCCTGCTACTGACATCCAGCCTTACGCCATCACGGCTTCTTACATAACCCCTACTTCCTCCCCCAGAGCTCTTCTCGTGCCGTCCTCTCATCAGATCGCCCACCACGAGTCTCACACTACTCCGTCTTGCCTCCCTTCTAATTGCTTTTTCTACCTCCATTCCCATAATATCATCATACCGCCGCCACCTCTGCCGCTATCACCACTTTTCCTGTTCTTCAATAATCTCTCCCTCTCCCTTGTTCCGTTCCTCGCTCACCTCTGCACTTGAACGTCTGCATAACACCAAGACGGACTTCCCCTTCCCCCCAAGACACTCCTCACCTGATCTTCCTGACACTCAGTTACGCCAACTGGCTTATCCTGCCCCTTGACGACTCAATCCTTTGTTTCTCTCCTCAACTCTGCGACTTATATCTCTTTGGATCCATCACCAACCCACTCAACGTCCCCAACCGGACTCTCCGCCAGCCAATCACCAGTATTGCGGCCCGTCCAACCGTCCAACCGACCAACCCCGTGAGCCCCATCTCCATCCCCGTCGCTATAGCCGTCGCTGTCGCCTCCGTTGTTTCCAAGAGATCTCTTCTCTTGGTCGAGGCCCGTCTTGCCGTGGGTTGTGCATGCTGCCTGGCCGTGGCCTCTCACCTGTGCCGCTCCCGCTCCCGGCCCCTCGGCCAAAGCCCTGTCTCTGACTTTGGCCCTGCGTCTTCTGGACCGACAGATTGATCAATAGGAACTTGTGACCATAGTCTTACCGTTTGAGGTTCAACGTCTTCTACCTCTGACCGAATTCCCACAATTTTCTCAGAGCATGGTGAGACTTTAGGACAAGACCAAGTCTGTTGTCAGCATTCCACCATGTCGATGCAATTCCAACAAGTAAGTCACCGCCCTTTTACTTCTGAAGCATCCCTGGAAGCTTCGTCCTGACCTTCTCGGATCTGTCTTCCTAGCCTGATACTGTGCTAATAAGTCTGTAGCCGTTTGAAGAATCCCAGTTCGACATCTTCGACTGGTACCCCGACTTCCAATCCTGCCAGCGCTATTTCCTCGACCACGCGCAATACAGTGGCCCCGTTCAGACCGTTGCCGCTTTTGTGAACATACAGTTACCCTTCCAAAAGACCACGCCTGGTCCTCTGACACCCTCCCGAGCCGGACCTCCAGCTCCTCCTGGAGTCTCGTCTTCGTCTGCCAGAGGCGCCACCGGCAGTCCCGTTCCCGTTGGTGCCCAAGCCAGTCTCGTTCCCTACATTCGACGACTCATTGTCACCGGCTTCGACTCCCCAGCCGTCCTCCACGGCTTCTTTGGCGACGACTGGCTTCAAGGCATCGGCCCGGTGCACGAGACTGAGCGGAGGAACTACTTGTTCGCGGCCAAAAGTGAAAGCTGGGCAGGTGTCAAGGCACAATATGACATGGCTGATGGCCAGACTGTGCCATTTCTGAGGCCTCTTCAAAGTGTCACCGAGGAGGAGATTCAAGGGGCCGAGACGAAGTGGAGTGAATGGTTGGCCATGCAGGATTGGATGCTGGGTCCTCGAGCACCACCTGATGTTGGTGAAGCTGGCGTGAGGATCAAGCGGGAATAGCTTTACCGCTGGCTCGTCGTCAACTAGCTACTGAACGAGGCAACATAACAACAAGGAGAGTACAGGGGTGGCGAACACGATGCTAAGAGGGGAAGAAACACGATGACGGAGTCTTTTGGAATACACTGGTTGGTTATGACACTGTTGCATGGCGTCAAGGGTGCGGGATCAACAGATACCGCGGCGGTATATTGGCGCATACTTTGTTATCTGATGGATTGCAATGTTCAACTCCTTTGCTTGTTCATGGGCGGAGTTGTCATTAACTCCAATCTATCTGGGGTGAGTTGCTATGATACATACAAGGAGGAGACGAAGCCCTGGTACGCCTGAGGGGTTGAATTAAAGCCAAATAGTGTGATAAAAGGAGGGAACGAAAGTACTTATGTAACGCAGTGGCCGGTTGAACGCCCCCGTTGTGATACCCTGGTTCATCAGATGACGTCCCATTCCTGGCGAGCGTGAACAATTGTGGAAAGCCTGGCTCAATGTTAAAAGCACCGAGACATACATCTCATTTGGCCAAGCAATGGATCGAAGATGAACAAGTCTTGATCTTGATACCTTTCCCCTCGTGGACGTCGTGTTCCCCTCTCCCCAAGCCAATGCCTTTTCATTATGAACAACCAAGGGCAACCCACTTTTCTTTCTGTTTCCCTCGCCTCTTTGTCTAAGTTCGAGAGGGCTTCCTGGAAGAAGTAGAACATGGGGGTTTTAGTTGAGGAAACCCTTACATGCCGCGGTGCCGCAAAGACAAGGGATCCGGTCGAGGCTGCCAATTTCGCGCTCGAACTTGTAGTCGTAGGTCAACTCTTCGTCTGTAACGGACATGTTAGTATGCTTGTGAGATCGATGGGGGCGGAGGAGAGCATGAATTAGGGGGTTGGGAGGGTATAGGAGATGGTAACTGAGAATGATGATGCTGGGTTCACGTACTCATATATATGTCACGCAGAGCATAGATGACAATGCGCTTGCTGCCCTCGACCTTGATAATCTTTGCTGTGCAATTTGGCATGCAACTGTGATTGATGAAGCGTGCAATGCCTCCCTTCTTGGTGGCGTCGATGACGGTGTTATCATCGATGCGGAACAAGTAGCTGGAGCCGATACCACTCTTCAGGTAGCGTTTCTCGCGAATCTCGGCAATCTGTTGACGAACCTCCTCGCCAACATACTCGATGATCATGTCGTCCTTGGCAATGTTCTCCATAGTGTAGAGACCCCAGTTGTGGATGGCAGAGCGGGCAAACTTCACCGTCTTCTTGCGCTTCTTCAGTTGGTTGAACTTGAGCACATCCGAGTCCTGACCAAGAGTCTTCTTTTGATCGTTGATGTCTGCCGCGAGGCGCCGTTGCTGAGCTCGGTTTGCTCTTGAGTTGCCCTTGGCAATGAGCTTTTCAGCAGCAATCTTGGCTGCCTCGGCGGCAGCAGCCGCTGCGTCCTTTCCTGACTTCTTGTTGCGAGCTTCTCGTGCCTCTCTTTCTTCCCTCACCTTTCGCACCTTGAGATGATGAGGAAGATACTTGGACTTCTCCGAGTTGAGGATCTTTTTAACGCCTTCAGTACGTGCACAGCCCGTCGGGTTCGGCACATAGTAGCCATGGATGCTGATCGGAGCTTCGATGGTGCCGTTGTTGGAGTTGAGCTGTCTCACACGATTGTGTTTCCATAGCCAGAGCTCTGGATCACCGATCTTGGCGGTTAAAAATCTCCTGGCAAGTTTGGCCAAGTCAGGTCCATCCTTTAGACCCAGAGCCAAGTCCTGAAACATGGATATATCAGCATTCTGACCGTCAGGGAGGATCACCGATGGAGTCAGAGCCGTTGTCGAGAACAACCTCTCGTTGTGCTTTTCCGGCAGAACGTCCTCCGAGGGCAACTCCTTCTCCTCAACTTTGGCGTCTTTCACGACCTCCTTTTCTACTTCTTCATCTTCATCGCGCTGTGAGTCTGTCTCGGCCTGACGCTTCAGAGCCTCGCGTTCCTCAAACAACTGCTTCTTTGTCTTCTTTTTGGCCTTGATAGGCTTCTTCTTGGCACTCTTGGCACTGACAGACACAGGAGTTTCCGAGCGCGATATTCTAGTTTCTTCATCGTCGGGAATGATATCCACCGAATCCTCACGAGGAACAAACTCTGATCCGAGGGAACCAATCTTAACCCCGAATAGTTCCTCGTCTGATTTCTTTTGGCGTTTAAATGCCGTCTCAATGGAAGCTTGAAGCTTGCGTTTCCGAGACAGCAACGGACCGTCTGCTATGGCAAAACTTGCCTCGGTCATGGAATCGTCCTCACCAGGACCCCATGGAGAAACATCCTCGTCGGTGCTCATACGACTTCGAGGACGAGACTCGGGTTCCTCCGTCTCCAGAGCCAAGACGCGTGTGTCGACATCATCGTCCGACTCTACGTCACTATCCAAGCTTCTAAGACGATGATGCAGAGAACGGATCGCGTTTCGTACAACAGGGGGACGGCGGCGGGCAAAGGGGTCAACAAAGGTATTCTGCTGAGCTTGCCCCTTAACCTTTGTTTTGCGAATCCTAGGTAGAGCCTTTGGCTCCAGACGTCCAGTCCTCCGCTCGATAGGATCGGCTCGTGAATTGGGTGTCCCAACCCTCGAACTATCATTGCCATCATCAATACTCGGAACTTCGTCGATATCATCCGGATGCTCAATGTTGAGTTTCCTTCTCTTAGCAACATGGTTCGACGGATCCAGGAAATCACTCAGAGCAGGAGCAGCGACCTTCGTGCGTATGTGCCGGATGAGATGTTCCGTCATTTCTCGACGCACAACCTGGACAGCCTCAAGCACAGGATCAAAGTTCTTAGCTCTCTGCTTTTTTTCTTCGTCCAGGTCGGCCAGCTCTTCACGCCGTCTCCTTTCCTTATCTTCACGTTCGCGAACCTCGGCCCTGGAGCGTCGTTCGGGGCTGGGACTTGGTCTCCGTGTTCGGTGGGACGGGGCGGGCTCGTGCTTGTCCCGGGGCAGACACAGCTGCATCGACAAATCATAATTGAAGAACTCTGTGTGGTTGACGGCGCGAAAGCACCGTTCTGCCTCGGATCTGCCAGTGAAGGAACGGCGGAACACAATGTAGAAACCGGTATTATCGAGTCGAACATCCTCGAACCCATAATTTTTCAGTCGTTTCTTCATATGCGGGATAATGCTCGGTAAGACAGGGACGCTATCGCTTGGAACATGGATGTATGGCTCATCGCTGAGCTGCTTCGCAATTGATTGCGTGTCGTTACTGCCCTGCGTTCGAGATTGAGCAGAGACCGACGTTGGCTGAGGAATAGATGCGGGAGCTTGTGGGCGGGTTACAGCAGGACCTCTGGGCGCAGTTGGTGGTGGTCTTACAAAGCTCGGGGGAGCATTGGACTTGGGACCGGTAGGCGGAGGTTTGGTCTGCGTAGCTGCCTGAGCAATGCGTGCTTGCTCTTGCTTTTCCTTCTCCTGCTTCTCCTTCTCTCTTCGAAGATGCTCCTCCAGCATTCGTCTGCTTTTACGACCCTCAGGGTCGTATTCCACCCTTACGATATTGGCGTCGACTTTGATGCCCCGTGTTCTCACCGCCCGGCGAGCGGCGTCAATCGCGGAAACATGAGGGCGATCAGGTCGCTTTGAGTCACGATAGCGAATTGTCGCAAATCCGAGATAGCTGCCGGTTTCTGGGTGCATCTTGTTGCTGCTTTCGGCAATTTCACCAAAAGTAGCGAATATGGCTATGACCTTGTTGAACGAGACCAGCGGGTTATATCTCGTCACTACGATCTGGGTAGGTGGACCAGGGCCAACAGAGGTTTTGGGGTCGTAAGGGTAGGGCTTGATATTCTCAGGCGCCTGCCGTAAACGAGATCGGGGCAGATAGTAATCGGTGCAGATGTATCCCAGGCGGCCGCCAGGCTTGAGCAGACGAGGGTCTATAGGGGGGGCGTCATCATCCTATCCAAAACATTAGCCACATGATCTTTCACCACAGATGACGCCCCCCCTCAAGGAGGATATATTTATACGTACCATACCAAACTCTTGATATGTTGGCTTGGAGCTTCTGCTCCCGCCCTTATTATGTAGTCGATCGAGGAGTGGATCATATGTGCACTTGAGGCCCTTGACGGAAGGCATGGGATCTCGAGCCGGGACGCGCTGGATAGTTGGGAGCCCGTTAGATATCGCGCCATTGCGATTAAAGGTGGAGGAATTGTCAGAGAGATATGTCGCGGCCGGATCGGCGGACACGGAAGCAGCCATGTCAGGCTTGATGGCTGCCGAAGCCGCGGCGTTGGAGGGCGAGTCTTTGGAGGCGATGGGAGTTAGGCTCGAGGTGGGGAGACGGGATGATGCTGCGGTGGCAGCGTTTCGATTAGAGGAGCTGAAGATGGAAGACGCAGCGCTGCTGTACGAGCTGGCAGAATCGACAGTGCTGGGGATATCTGCGAGAGGAGAGTCGGTGTCGTCGTGGGTGATGGCATCCGACAAAGGAGCGCCAGGGGTAGGAACGGGCTTAGCAACACCGTCCACGTCGGCATTGGACGCGGTGACAGGAGGCGGCAAGTCGGAAGCACCGCTGGGAGAGGCCGACTTGTGATCGTCGCAATCGCGATCGCGATCTCGCTCAGGGCGGCTCCGGGCCTGAGCCTTTACCTTTGGGGCGGTTGGGAAGAACTGCGCGAAGCTCGCGCCGGGCGGGCGAGTCATCGTGACGATGCGCTCTTCCTATGGTTTGGACCGTGCTGCAACCATGATACCTTCGAATTGCAGCAGTATGAAGGGAGAGCCAGGAGGATTGGTATTCTGGACCGTGTTGCGGATGAGCCTGTCGTGGGAGCCGTGGCGGTGGATGAAGTGAGGTTGGAAGGTTGGAAAGGAGAGCGAGGCAGAATTAACGCGCGAGAGCAGACTCTACGCGACCAGGGCTAAGCTGGCAACGAAAGGCGGCAGTGCGTCATCCGCAGGCTCTGCGGCAGGGGGTGTGAAGGAATTCGCGGGAGATGAAGGGCCTGAGGGTAGCAAAAGGAGGGAGGGTACTCTGTACGCAGGGAGTCAAGCAGTGAGGAAAAGGCTGGCGCAAACAAGACCAAACAGAAGGTGCAAGGACCCAGGGGCAATCTCTGATGGAAGCGAAGTGAGCGAAAGTGAAGAATTGGTTGGTTATGACATGGGGAAGAGGAGAGTAAGGGTAGGGAAAAAATGGCTGAAGGTCGGGAAAGTTGATGATTGACCAGATCCAGTCGCCCGTCTTTCCCTGAGTTTTTGGTTTCGGGCTTTGGGTTCAAATGTTCAGGGATGATGGCACCTGCTTAGGAACAGATGCTGTTCTTTGATTGGCAAGAGGGGGATTAGTCCAGCCACCCGAGCCACACTGGAGCCTGTTATGCAGGAGTTGAGCCACGATGGGGGAGTGTGACTTTGCCAAGTTGGGCAAAACTTGGGCCGGGTCTGTGGCTGAGCCTAATTGACAAGGGGAGAATGGCCTTTGCAGCGTGCTTGGCGTTCCAGGTTTCTCTGAACGGCAGGAGAGGTACGTAGTACAAACTATCGTACTTGTACACGGTTCGTTTGTGTTTATGGGCGCTCCGTACTCCGTAATTGTATGTTGCGGGGCATTAAACCGCGTCGGGTTACCACGCGACCAAGTCATTAAAGTCGGCGCCTTATAGGTGTATGGGCGCGTGAGCATTTCGTTTGTCTCGTTTTCTTTGCTTGGGGCCATCATGCATGGCATCGTCGTCTTGTCAACAACCACGCTTTGGGGGGACACAAAACGAGGCGGGACTGATGGGCGCTTAGGTGTCCTATACATGCAAGGTACCGATGATCAAAGAAAACGACTTGAACAAACCGCCTTTTTGTTCATTGCGGGTTCACGGCTGGCGTATAAGCAACAACAAAAATCCAGCAAAAATCCAGCAAACCAGTGTTTGAACATTACCTGCCTACCTCCTACTCCAGAAGGAGCGAAAATGCCTCCCTCCCTTACGACGTAGTACTCTTCAATGAATCCCCTGTCTTGTTCCTTGTCACCAACAAAGACTTGCATTGATTGTGCACCCTCTACCAGGCACACCGCCATCCATAGGTAGTAGTAGTGGGACCCCGCAGCGTGTCAAGCACCTGGGCAGTTTGAACAAATGACAAAGGTACCTGCAATGCGCAGACTCTACCTATATCCAGCCTCTTCTTCTTCTAAACTTGGCAACCGGGCTTGTACATGCATACGACGTAAGTGCATATCTTTCACAGGTAGATGATATGTAGATACGAGATTTCGTCCGTACGTAAGACTCCTTCCTTCGTGGTGAAGGGATGTAAGCTGACATGTGATTGAAAACCGTCGGCCATGATGACTGCAGCAACGAGGTGCCACCAAGTCTCACTAAATGCACCTTACATGTACCTTCACCGAGATTTGCAAATAAAGTGAGCTAGTGAGGGTGAAAGCCATATTAATTTCCTCAAAATAAAGCCAACATATTGAATGATGCCTCACACAAACTCTGCATGTACCTGCATTGGCGCCGGTTACGAAGCCAAGCTGGGACTTTCTCAGTCCAGCGTGAAGGACTGGAACGGCATCAAGAATGAATCGTTAATCAAAAAACCCCTAAAGTAATCCATCCTTCCTAGAACCACACTCAAATCAAATGGTTCTTCCATAACGCCGATTTCCGTATCTATCATTACAATTTTGCTTCTCTTTCAGAGATCAAGCTTCATCTCAAACTCCTCTTCATCATCATCAGAAAAGTGGAGAGGCTTGTTCAAAGGAGGGAGGTCTCCGTCCTCTTCATCCTCCTCATCAAAGAGAGACATGAACTGAGGACGAGGTTCCTGCTTCTTCAGCCCAGTTTGACGCATGCGGGCAGGGGTGATAGTCATGTCCGAGAATGAGTCAAGGGACTGGACAGGCTTGACTGTGCGTGTAGGGTGCACTGCATCGCTGTGAATGCGACGGTGAGATTGAATCATAGAAGATGTAGTCCGGCCTCGGTTGTATCCGATGGTAGTCCTTGAAGCTGCCTCGCCTGTAGCACTGTCTACGGATGAGTTCTTTATCATAGTAGGTGGCCTCTTGCCCTGAAGCATGGTGCTGAGTGGCTTCCTCGTCTTGGGAACACGGATGGACTCGGACGCTTCGATGCTCTTGGAGCTGTCCGATGCCATGGAGAGCGCTGAGGCAGCACGTCGAGAAGAAATAGTGGACGGCTGCTTTGGTGCAGACTTCTTGACAAGTCGGCCGGGTGGCGGCTTGATTGGCTCCTTCTTCCGCAAGCTTGATTTGTGTGGACGCTGGATCGTGTCCGGGATGTCTGCAATGTTCCAATCCAGGTCATCCATCTCACGCTGGTTTTGCTCCTCAGCCTTAGCCATGACCTTCTTCATCGTTTCCTGAAACTCTCGATCTTTGCGAGAGACACCATTGTCATCCACCGGGTTGTAGAAGTGCTGGTAGTACCCCTTTAGAAGATTCTCACTCTTGAGTCCTTCAAGTGTGAGAAGGTCCTTAGGGAAGCAGTCGGACTCATATGGCAGGTCCTTTGGCTTTGGAGGGGCGTATTCAGGCTCTTCTTCTTCAGCGGCCTTCTGTTCCTCCTTAACCCTGACTTCGAGAGGCGCCATATCGACAGACAGTTGCTCAGGCTCATGGGTGGTTGGCTTCAGTTGTGGCTTTTCAAACTCCTTCACCAATCCCTTGACGCCTCCAGTCTGCCCGGTCTTAGCTTTGGCATTGGTGGTTTTGTTACCCAAGGGAGCGCGATTTGTGCCTATTTAGAAATCAGCGACCATTCACGCCAGTCCGTCCCTCCTCTTACACGTACCCATTGGGGTGACAATTGCCCGGCGTGTGCCATTGGCCTTCATTGCCGTCTTATCATTCCCAAATTGCTTGGCCCCCCCAAGACCAGTCTTTCCAGCAAAGGCGGTCGGGGCATTTTCGTCGTTCTGGGCGAATCGCGAGGGCGTCTTTGGGAATCGTGCGCCGGGCGTCTTCATTTGTTGCTTCGAAGGCACCTGGTGGCTGTGCACCAGATTCTCCTGGTCACGGTGTGCCGCCAACATGATGCCAATGTTCAGCTCGTATTCGAATCGTCTCGATGATGGCCACAGGAAGATCAATGATGAACAATTACCAACAATGTTGAGCTCAACAATAAGGGGCAGGCGAAATCACCATAGGTTTAGAGCGTCAACTAGCTAGGATGGCGACCGGGATGTTTTGTTGGAACGTGCGGTTGTTGGCTGGGCAACAAGGACAGCTGCCCAGTGCGCATGTGGCTGTCATACAAAAAATGGGTCACGTAAGCCACAAGCCACATGAAAGCCATATCACGTTAAGGCAATCACACTCGCTAGCACTCTTGGTAACCTGTACCGGGGCGGCGCTCAGTTGGGGCAGTTGTGGAGGGCCCTGGAGGGGCATCACTTCTCCCCTTTCTCTGCCTCCCGACCATTTCATCAACACCCACCTCCGCCTCTGCATCCACTTCCGATAGCCATTTCGATCCGATTTGTGAACAACTTCTGTTTGGCATTTGCTTCAGTACTTTTCCGTCACCAACTCATCCAAAATGGACCGCATCAAGGAGGTACAGTGTCCCGGCTCCTCGGTTACCCCACCATGTGCTGTCACCCTCTGGAGGGGTATAGCGTCAGGTTGCGCTCCTGGCTAACATGGCCACAGAAAATGAACCAGCTCCGCCTGGAGGCTGATGAGCACGCCGCAAAGGTCGAGGAGCTCCAGTCCAAGGTCAAGGTACTAGAGCAGGAGAACCTCAGCAAGGAGCAGGAGATTACCTCTCTTCAGCACAAGAATAACCTTCTTGAGGGAGAGGTTGAGAAGCTCGAGACCGCCATCAAGGACTTCAAGAAGGCCGCCGATGAGGGCCAGCAGCACGGTACCCAGAACGAAACCCTTCAGCGAAGGCTTCAGCTTCTTGAGGAGGAGGCCGAGGACGCCGACAAGACCCTCCGTGAAGCCAACGAGAAGTACGTTACCGTCATATCTGCGTCGCATCCAATGATCACCGCCATTTCGTGACATGATGTGTCGGAACCACCTCTTTTTGCCTAAATTCAAAAAATCTCTAACAAAAATTCCCTCGCAGGCTCCGACAGACCGACGTCAAGGCCGGACACTTCGAGCGAAAGGTGCAAGCCCTCGAGGCCGAGCGTGATAACTGGGAGGCCAAGTACGAAGAGATGGCCGAGAAGCACACCAAACTCCAGAAGGACCTCGAGGCTCTTCAGGACGAGATTGGCAACATCTGAGCGAACCATTTCGCGAACCAGATTTGCCTTGTGGTCGCGGGCAGGTTTCCAGGCATCAGTGGGCAAGCAATGCAGGCATCCCGGCCCGGCAAGTTGCTGCCTATAGTTGCAGGGACCATGTCCCCAGAATGTTGCATGGTTGAGCGAATGGAGGTAGAAAGTACATGTTACGATTCTTCTAGCTGATTGATGAAGCTGGCTTTATATCAAGGGTATCTTGTTGTAAATTCCCGTCCGCCTTTGTTTTGTTCGCAATGTCTGCCGTCCTTGTATCCTGTCTTCCCAGGTAGACCTAGTCTCGCACTCGTGGTCTACTCTTTATTTTTCGTTTGACCTCTGTCAGTTGTCTCTCAATCTTAGATTCGTAACGGAATTTCTTCTTCTTCTTCTTCGGCGGCTCTGGCTTTGAAATCGTCTTCTTAGCTTCTTCCGCTTGCTTCTTCTTGGTGTCATCGTCGTCGTCTTTGTCAACCTGTGGCTTATACAAGCCATCTCTTGACACTGACACAGATTCAACTGTGACTGTAGTATATCGATCCTCGTCAATGTATTCCTCCTCGTGGTCCACGATGTCGAGATCCGGTTGGTCAGGGAAGCCGTCCCACTCGTCAGCAGATTCCTCGTCGGAATCTTGCTCGACTCCTCCTGCAACTTCCGACTCTTGGAGCATTCGATTTACAGCATTGACGTGCTCTTCTACTTCACGACGGCGCTCTTCTCGGACCTAAGGCGACAGTTTTGTTAGTAAACTGGTCGTTCTCTGCGCTACCTCTGCTGCGCGGAATGCGCCTGACCTGTTTGCGAAGCTCGATTTTCTCTAGTCGAGCTTTCTTGGCAGCCTCCTCTTGTGCATTCTTGATTCGTTGTTGCTTTCGCTTGTGAAAGCCGGTAAGGAAGTCTTGTCGCAAATCATTATCGAATTTGATTTCCTCGATGCTATGAGTCGCTTTTCTTTTCTTGTTCGGCGGTGGTAGAAGGCTCTTTTTGACTCGAGGTTTGGCAAACATGATTCAATTCGTGTCCAGGTGGTGTAATATGTTGGTTTAAAAGCGATCCGCGTTGATCAAGAAAATGGTTGACGGTTTTATTTCGTTGCAGGACAAAGTATGGTTCCCACTTCTTCGCAGTTTCCACTGCAGAAACCGAGGACGGGACGCTCACCGTGGTGTGCATGTACCGGGTCTCTTGCATGTACAAAGGTAATTACGTAAGTATGCGTTGCATTAGCTCCCATACGCATTGAGCTGCGACACAGCATCACAAGCTGGCCCTGACAGGCAGATACAAACTCGACCATTCAACCGTTCCTAGTCAGCCATGCGTCTCCAAGTTTTTGCTGGCGCCCTGGCGCTTGCTGGGCCATCGGTTGCCTTTTCTGATTCATCTCCTCTTATTTTGCTTTCCACTTCCAGGTATGAACACGCGCCGTTGCTTCCCTCGCCTTGTTCAAGGAGCTCCCTCTGACGAAATGGCCATCTAGAATCTCCGACGTTCCCGCTTCCGATCGATTCGTGACCGGCTCCCAAGCGATCGAGAACACCAAGAAGATTCTTTCAGAATGCCTCACCGATCGATACTTGCTTGTTTCTCATCCAGGCGTTCGGTCTGTTGACCTCGTCGATGAAGGCAACTGCGCTGGTAGCTCCATGCGTCGACTCTGTCGCGCTGCCGAAGACAAGAATATCTTGGGCAAGTATATGGTTTCCGAAGTTGTCGGGGAAATGAACAAGGCCGGTCTCGCGTCGTTCATTCAGGACGCCTGTGCCAAAAAGTCCAAGGATGTGATGATTGAGGAGCTCACCCTCGACCCTGTATCTGTGGACCGAGTTGGATCCCTGGAGGACAGCAGTAAGTTGCTCATCTCGCACATCAGCCATGATTGTAGAATGAACTCCGAGGCTGACGAACATGCAGGCAATGATCTGGCCAAGAACTTTGATGGCATCGCGTCAACCTACTCCTATACCCTCCTCTACATCGGCACACCCGGTGAGCAAGTCTACGAGCCCGAATTCGACGACCGCCTGCGCATGGATCTGAAGCGCGATCTTGGATCCCACATGGTCCGAGAGAATAAGAACGACACGATTGACAACCGACCTCTGTTTGAGAAGTACCAGTTCTTCACACCCGGTCCGTCAGCTCCTACTTCGTTGGGAAACAACCGTTCAGGCTAACATTAGATTAGGTATCTTCATGGCCATCATCACCGCCATTGTCCTCTTCTCCATTCTTGGTGTCGGCCTCAAGGCCCTCGCCAGCCTTGAAGTGTCATATGGCGCCTTCGACAAGGAGATGGGCCCAGCCGCCCAGAAGAAGCAGCAGTAATCTGTATTTTGGTCATGTTCGGGTAGTTACAAGACTTGGAATGTTGCCTGACAAACGTTGCTCCCAGCCCCCGATTTAGAGAGGGTGTTGTACATCAGATTATGGAGTTATGGGTTTCTTTAGTGCGCCTTGACTGGAGGGAGGAATAGTATCAAACGTTATAAGATCATAGGTCAGAGTCAGAATAAGGAAGGGATTTTTTAAACATCATGGAATCTTTATTGACCTCCGTGTAAACCAAGCATGTCTTGCCACCCAGCCCATCATCGTACGCGATTGGATGTTGTGAATCTTCAAACGCCAAACTCCAGGGTAGTCAACTTTCTAGCCATCAAACTCGTGACATCCACGGCAACGCCCCTCCCCTCGGTACATGACCTCCTTTTATCTATGCCTTTTTCTATGCTTGTGAACTAGCCTTCCCCCCCTTCTCCGCGAGTTTAATCTACTCACACCAAGTGGCTAGGCAGCAAGAAGTTGGCAATGCCCTCCTTGACGGCGTACTCGTGTCCGCAGTGCCCGCACACCAGCTTGCCCTCGTTGATCTGCGTCTCGACGAGGAGATGGTGCAGGTCCTTGAGCGTTTGCTCGTCGGCCCTCAGCTCGTCGGCCGTGGGGGGGTGCTCGGGGAGTTGAGGGAAGCCAAGCTGCGTCCCCAGTTAGAACCGTCCCAGCAACTGTATACTTGTTTTTCTCCTCCCAAGACAAAAGGGATGTGAACATGTCTGACGCAGTATAGAGTGATGGCCACTCGTCATGTATAACTCACCTCAGAAGACGTCGTCCGCAGAGCCGTCCAGTCAAGGCGGGGCAGGACGTTGATGATCATGTCCGGGTTCACCTCGATCTCATCCTGCACCAGCTCGGCGTCCTTGGCGTGGAGAGGGAACGAGTCGGAGGAGCTCTTGCAGGCCTTGACGGCGCAAGTGAGGAAGTTGAGACTGAGAATTTTCATGGTAAATAAAGTCAATGAAAAAAAGAAAATGGGTTGCAGGGGACTTGATCTGCAGTGCGAGAAGAGCTCACTATGAACTTATACAACTTTTTTTTTTCTTTGGCGGGGAGTGAGAAAGACGCTGTCGTTGGAGGTGTATCGGCCCCACGTGACAGGGGTGCCGGTGTGCATGAATCCCTCTCTGGGAGCTGGGGGCACGGAGAGGATTTAGGTACGCATACAATAGAACATGCACATATTGCACGTCTCGAGACTTGGTAAAAGGCACATTCTTTATTCGAAGCATCTCTCATATATCACACAATTTTTGCATATGCGGACTGTCCATGTCGTCGTTGTCTAACTCCCCCTCGGCCCCCTCTCCGATTCTTCTAAAAGCGGCCAGGGTGCATGCTCTTGCTGGCGCGAACGCCAACAAAGACAAGGGCGACAATGGCCCCGAGGAAACCAATCTTGGTGATCCAGGACCAGCCCTCCTCGGGCGCCCACTCGGCTGTGCCGTAGATATCCTCTGGAAGGTTGCGACGCACGAGTCAGCTACTCAGGCCAGGACGAGGGAGGTATGGAGGCGCGGTACCGGGCCTTGTTTAGAGCTCGACGTGAATACCTTCAGGGGGGACAGGGAGCTCGCCGCTCTTGGCAATCTTGACGGCCGACTTGGGCTTGTCACCGGGGTTCGTGGGGGTGTTCTCGATCTTCTCCACGATTTCGTAGCCCTCGAGGACCTCGCCGAAGACGACGTGGCGACCGTCCAGCCAGCTAACCAATTCACTGTCAGCTCCAAGCTCTGATGCAATGTAGACTTGTAGATTCATGGGGTGGTGCTTACGAGGTGACGACGGTGGTGATGAAGAACTGGGAGCCGTTGGTATCCTTGCCAGCGTTGGCCATGGAGAGAAGACCCTTCTTGGAGTGCTTGAGCTTGAAGTTCTCGTCCTTGAATCGATCGCCATAGACTGAAGAAGATGTCGTTGTTAGTCAATTGTCTCTGAAGGGACCTTGGGTGCCACGCGGCAGGGGTTTAACATACTGGACTTGCCACCAGTGCCGTCGTGGTTGGTGAAGTCGCCGCCCTGGATCATGAAGTTCTTGATGACGCGGTGGAAGCCAGAGCCTTCATAACCGAAGCCCTTCTCGCCGGTAGCAAGGGCACGGAAGTTCTCGGCAGTCTCGGGGACGGTCTTGCCGTAGAGGCCAAAGACGACACGGCCGAGGGACTCGCCATCCTGCTCAATGTCGAAGTAGACCTTGTGGGTGATCTTGGGGCCCTTGGCAGCTTCGGCGGCCTGGGTGAAGAAGACCAGGCCAACTGCCAACAGAAGGACCGAGAGGAAAATTCGGCGAAGGTTGAACATGATTGCGTCCTGTTGCGGAATCTGGGTGAGAGATGCGGCAACGGTCGATGATGTGGTTTGAGGAGGAGAAGGAGAGAAGAGGATGAGGCGGCCGAGGTGGGTAGGGGACACTTATACGGGATCGCTAAGTTAGCTGGGAGCAAGCATATGGTTGCGCAATTGGACACAGCGCCCGCAGGCTTGGGGGGGGAGCTAAGCACAGAGCTCAGGGCGCTTCGCTTCGTCGCCTTTAGGGGACTTCAGAAGCTTCAGGCCCGTTTCAGAGTGGCCAACCCCGCCATTTACGCGCTGTAAACTGCCTCTCAGGCTGCGACAAAGTCCGCACGGCTTCGTACGCAGTGCATACACGTACCCACTGATCCCGCACCTTCCATCCACGGCCTGGACCTGGGTCGGCACTGCTCAACCGTGAGGCTGTTTAGCCCCGGTTTTCCCGGTATAGTACCATTCTCTGTAGCATGCAACTTTTTGAACCAACGATACGATCTCGAGATTTGACAGTGATATTCTCGTAAAATCCGTCATAATGGTACGTTTATGCCAATCAACTGCCAATTGCCTTTTTATCACACTGCTGACATGCTGTAGGTGTTCATTCTCGGCGTCAATTTCGGCGAGCAGAAGCTGGTCAAGGTAAGCCTCCCGACATGCGTCTATCCTTGAGCAATCCTTTTCCTCATGCTCCAACCTCGACAACATTCTGACGCAAAGGCTCCCTCGGCTTGAACAGAAAGCCCTCGAGTCGTTCTACGCACTCGGGCCGACCACCTCCGCTCGAATCATGGCCAAATACTCCATCCACAAGCTCGCAAAGGTCGGCTCCCTCGCTCCCAGAACCGTCACATCCCTCACGGCCGAGTTGTCGCAAATGACGCTAGAAACCGACGCCCGGAGATTGGTGCAGGAGAATATTCGCAGGTTGAAAGACATGGGCTCGTATCGTGGTAGGCGGCACGCCATGGGTCTGCCGGTGCGTGGACAGCGTACGAGGACGCAAACTGCGACGGCGAACAAGCTCAACAGGGTCGAACGAAGAGGTTGAGGGAGCCTCGTATAATTCCAAATCGGATCTTATCCCCCTTATGTCTGACTCTGTTTTGGATCATGGGCTGGAACAAAGGGCAATACCAGATTACAAGGCAGGCGAGGAAATCCTTCTTGGGAAGCAAACACGGAGGTTTCCTTGTGTAAAAGATGTGTATATAAAATGTACGATTGAGACGAATAAGCCCTGCATCATGGCGCTCCAGTTGACTGCCTCGTGTTGCTAATATCGTTTGTCCTTGCTCAAGAACCTCCGATGTCGTCCCTCAATCCCTGTGGTTGTCCCTTGCTATCATGAAGCGTGGATCGGATTTTATAAGTGATTGTACGGTTCCTACAATAAGTCCAAATCTTGGGAGTCTAAAGGCACTTTGAAGCTAGGGATGCCATGGCTAAATCTGGACAGCTCGTAAACTAACGCGGCGAGGTAGGTGAACTATCATCAAGACCTACATTGACATCATAGTCGAGGCCACAGCGGCTCATTAATCGAATACCCTGCAGCTATGCGTCGCCAGAAATAGATATATCGCTGTAGGGCTCTTCCACAATCATATACAGGTTTTATATGCTTTTCTCCCATGGACCCAGACCAAGCACATCTCCGTTTCGTTGGCAAATCCAAGCTTAAATTTGAGCAAAGTAAAAGGAAGTAACTTAGTCTTTTCTATTGCAACATCGATGTCTGGGTAGTTCATAGACTCAAGATTAGTTCCCATGTTTGGGGCAGCCACAAGTAAGGGACTAATGTATCTCTTCGCTCTCCAACCTTAAAGCAGCCAGCATCTCAACCAGCTCGTCTTAGAGCTTGGCGAGATCGTCCTCCAAAGGAAGAGTTCCGGCTGCTTGCAGCTCGGCAGCAACCGCATCGACACCTTTCCACACCCGAAGGACATTTCCGCCGACAATCTTGGAGGCATCTTCAGCGCTCACACCGTTTCTCAGCAAGTCTGCCACGAGATCTGGGTATTTAGTCACATCTTCGAAACCTTTGGGCGTCGAGGGAATGCCATCCAGATCAGTACCAATTCCCACATAGTCGAAGCCGATGAGGTTTCCGATGTGAAGGATATGGCGGGTCACCTGAGCCAATGTCGAGTTGTCGGGGTAGAAGTCAGGAAGGCCGTTTTCGTTGCCCCCGTCGACGCAAGAGATAAAGTCGGGGGCAATGTTGACCATGACGACGGAGTTCGTTTTCTTGACGAGCTCAAGAACGTTGTCTTTAACGTTGCGAGGATGAGGACAGACGCTATAAGCTGAGCTGTGGGAGAAGATGACAGGGGCCTTGGAACCCTCCCATTCGCTGTTGCCTCCTAAAACATCGAGCATTGTGTCTTCACTGGTGAGGAAAATTGAATTGTCAGTGTTAGATTTCAGGACTTGGAACTGGGGATCGTAGACGAACCTGACGTGAGAGAGATCGACAATCAAGCCGATGCGGTTCATCTCATGAACAAGTCGACGACCGAGTGGACTGACGCCTCCCCATAGGGGCTCAGCCTTACGGGTAGGGTGCTCAAGCAGGGCAGCATCGGCAAACTTGTTGTGGCAGTTGTGGGTGAGCGTGGCATAACGGGTGCCGAGTTGATGAAACCTGCGCAGGTTGGCGGCCGAGTTACCAATCTGGTGCAAACCCTCGATACCGAATGGGGAAATCAGTTTGCCTTGCTTAAAAGCATCCAGGGCGTCTGAGCTGTCAACCTGGTTCGAGAAGTCATCTGGGTAGGCCTCGGTAACACGTCTCATCACATCTATCTGATTAAGAGTGAACTGCACGCCTGTTCGGCTCCCCCATTAGCTCAATTGTACAGGTATCAGGTAGGTAGGGGCAGATTGAACTTACTGGCAGCATAGTTTTCATCTGAGAAGTCGGTACCGTTTTCAGGGCAAGGAGCAAAAAGGCTCCAGAAAGCTCCTCCACTCTGACCGGCGCGGAGTCGTTTGAGGTCAACATGACCTGTTAGGTCACCCTCTTCAAAAGGCTTAGTGAAGCTCTCATCGTTGATGTGGTTGTTGTACAGGTAGCGAAGCAGAACAGGAAAGTCAACATGTCCATCTGAAAATAGTAGGTTAGTTATGACGTATACGCGCCTGAGTGGATTGTTTGTTTCACATACCTATCAAAGGTGTAGATGCGAGAATCTTTCGGGCTTGCTGCTCATGGGTGAGCTGGCCCAGTCCAGGACCGTTGCCATACCGACTGGCAAGACAGTCAAGGCAACGGGTGACAGGTCTATGTAGCAGGCTCAGGCCCAGTAACGAGAAGAAAATGACGAGAATAGCCTTTCGAGGCGTCAACTTGGGAGACTTGGTATTGTCGTTCTGGCCGGCTTTGCCGGTGTCACCTTGCGGCTTTGTAATAAGGAGGATGGGCTCGCGTCGACCCATGATAAGAGAGCAATGGCCAAGCAGCGAATGGAACTAGACGGGAGAATTATTAGAGTGAGGAAACAAGAAGACGACTAGCTCTGCCAGCTAACCCCAGAATTGGCCACTGAGACAATGGCAAAGGGAGGTTGATAGAGAAATGAGCAAGCCAAGGCGTAAATGATGAGCTTCTTGTGTCAGGTTGCGATTGCGGTACGTACTTGCTTCCTGCTGCGAGCCGTTCCCGCTCCCGCAACTTGTGGAGCACCCGGACCTCAAGTCCGCACTCCGCATCCCGGAGCCAAGATAACCTGAGACGGTACTCAAGTAGTCGTTCACCTATGCACTGCGTACATGTACATTAAGTTGTCTTTAGAGGCTGACGGTCCCTTGAAAAGGATATGGCTATATGCCACTATTGATGTGTAGCTTTTCTCGGTTTGATTCACCATTATGGTTCATCCAGCCTTAGTTCAGACATTTTACAGCTGCCCTGGAGGAACAACCAACTACTCCTTGAAAGGCAAGTCGATTCCGATGGCACTTTATGGTTCTCTTTGAACTACGATACACTGGATACTTCAGCAGGTGCCTCTGCCGAAAGATGCATCTCATCTGATCAGACTCAAGCATCGGCATTTGCTTTGCGCGTGACGAACAAGAGGGGGGACCTTGTCACGCCGAGTACGTGCGACTGACACTAACCGTAGTACATTACATACTCGTATTGGCAGATCTGGCAGCGGGAGTTGAGATTAGATGGTCCAGGTGCAGGCAACGCATGATTGTGCGTCAAAACATGGATACAGAGGTCTATCTCTCATCTGCCCTTCGGGGGAATACGACAATGTACAGAGTATGTAGGAAGTGAATGGTCTTCACAGCTGGGGGGATAGTAGCTACAACATGATCGAACTCAAACCTCGGCGATTCTCCATTACTCCATAGTCAGGGCGCCATCCAACCAACTCATCAAGTAGTTTGTTACTTCGTACAGAGTACTAACTTAGTGACTTGGGAGTGCAAGTGATCGTCAAGCCAAATCAGGGTCGAGGAGAAGGGTGAAGAAGAGACAAGAGCGCAGGGGTTGAAGGGTTCGTCAATTAAAAACGGTTTAGGAAAAACGGTGCGTGCTCAAAGTCAAAGACTGGCACTGTATACTTGATGCATGTATCTTTTTTTTTCGTATGTAGGTACTTCCTTTCTTTCCTTCCATTTCTTCCCTCCCTCTCGTCCTTGTCATTCTGAAACAAAGCGTGGCCCTTGTCACAACACCAGGGGCATAACCATTTCAGGTTTTCCTTTTTCTTCTCCTTTGCCCTTGTGACGGGCTACAGCCATCACTGGGTCCTCGCTGTTCTCCGTAGCCCGTACAGAGTACGTATCGGTAGGTACTTTAGGGGTTCAATTTCGAGTTGGCTGGGCATCCAGGTGGTACCAACCAGACCGTAGAGGCGCAGGCCGTAGGCTTTGGAAAGGATGAAACTCGCCAACTCCCAATTCCTGTTCACAGCCAGCCGAGGACTGCATCAAGCAACTGCCTCGTACCTTACGTAGCATGTAATTATAGGATACGTGGATAGTGGATGAGGGATACAGAGTTAGGCCCGATGCAATTCAAACTCCGTAGCGTCTGGCCCTCTGAGTGGCTGAGCGTCTAATAGAGCCGTCGCGTTCATCTGTTTTCCCAAGATGACGGACAAGGTCTTGTTCAATTCAGCCCCAGCGGCAGGCCTCCGGATTTAGACGTGCCCAAGCGGAAGAGAGATGGAAACGTCACCGTCATTTGATGAAAAGAGGTTCATAATCATGCCCGGAGATGACTTGCGATATATGAAGAAAGGATACATGCAGTCTCCCATTGTTAAGGGATCTTGTTGAAAGGAATCAAGTAGGCAGGTACCTGCGCAGGTATCTTCTGGCTTGCTTCACAGATAAGGTGCCGTATGAAGCACGAAGTTGGGTACCTACCTCGGTATGCATCAAACATTAAACTCAACGTACCTGCTTCATAGACGAATTAAAACCATGTCCCGCAGGTTCATTGCAGACGGAAGGGACGGGTCGTGTTACCTTCCTTCCCCTTCGCAACCGTCAGAGAAGAAGCCTCCTTCTTTGACCCTTCAGCTTGCACCTTCCGCATAGTTCCGTTCGTCCAATCTCGCCATCATCTGAATATCAGGAAGGTACCGAGCACACAAAGTACGGCAGGCACCCTTGATCCGATCATCTATGCGGCTGATAGTGCCCTGTTCCCCTTTACAACTTGCGGATTCTTCGCCTCCTTACCAAAAAGGTGTCCTTCTCCCTGAAACGGGTTGGGTATAGAGGCCATCGCCCATCACCCATCACCGTCTAATTCGGAAGAGACAGACGCCACACGCTCTTATTCTCTTCAGCCGTCCGCTTCTTCTCCTCCTCCGACATATCTTAGTCTGCCTGCCCAGGTCCACATCTCTCGCATCCTTAAACCAGCCACCTGGCATCAGCTCAGAAGACGGGCACAGATGACAGCAAGAGAAACAATAGATGCGAGACAAGACGAGACAATAGAGACTCCAGCCTTTTTGGGCCATTTCCCTAATAACTGATCCAAGCAACCCTTGCCGTTGTTGTGCCCTCCCCTTCTCTTCCTTCGTATTGGCTCCGCAAACAGACGGTCGTCATCCCTTCCAGCCAACCTCGTCCCCTCATCCTCTCTCCACGGCGTCCAGAAACCCACTAGCTATCCTTCAAGTCCACGCCAATTAACCCTGTCCAGTCTCACGCCGCCCCTTCTCGCTCGACCCGTCCGTTCAGCCTTGTTCGGCTCCAAGCCAGTCAGCCAGCGCCGCGCCAAGATCCCTGGCACACAGTGTTTGCCCCTGCGTCGGCTTCTGCTGCAAGCTGCCCTTGTGGCTCTCCGCCCCCAAATCTACAAAGTACCAAAAAGTACGAAGTACCACCACAGAGACACGCAGCGACGAGGAATCCGCTGGCTGACGCCCACCCTGTTACCCTACCTTAATACCTAACACCTCCACATCTGTCATCCTCTGAAGAAGAGACCGACCGCTGCGACGAAATTCACGACTTGAACGACGATCACTGTGGCCAACATACAATATTCCCATTTCCAAGTGTCGATACACGATACCGATACCGACACTGATACCCATCCCCTCGCTATCGGCTACGCAACCGACACCCCACCGTCACAACGACTGCCACAATAAAACTACAACTTGTAGAAACCATTGACGGGGCTGGAGCGAGAGAAGGCAGGCCATCATGCCGGGGTTTGCTGATTCCTTCTGGTCGAGCGACTACGCTGCAGGACTAGGCGTCCTGTTTGGCAAGCTCCAACAAGGCGTTATCGAGAACCGACAGGTCCTTACCATCGCCCGTCTACGCGCTGAGGCTGAGGAGGTATATGGACAACGCCTTGCCGAAATAACCCCTTCCGCAGACAAGATCACCGGTGGTTTCACTCGAGATGACGGTGCCACGGTTCGCAAGGTAAGCAAGCTCACCGTAGATCTTGACATCATCTTTTTTTCTCTGCTTGTTTTGGTGTCACTTTTGCGCTCTCACTCAGCCGCAGTGCTGACGCAGACCCATTTCTAGGCCTTTGACGGGATGCGCAATGAGATGCAAGATGCCTCTCGAAACCACCATCGCATCGCTCAGAGCATCCGGGACCTCGTTGTAAACCCATTTTCACGCTGGTGCGACGCCCACGAGGCTCGCGTCCAGGACTCGCAAGATGAGCTCCAGCTTCGCATCAAGGCCCACGATCGCCAAGCCGAGGCTGTCAAGAAGCTTCGTGCCGTCTACTTCAACAAATGCCGTTTAGTCGAAGACATCGAAGAAGAGAACAAGCTTGCTTTCCAAGATCCTGAGACAAGCCCAAAGCCCAACGCGACGATTCCCGAGATCAAGGTTCAGCCTCAAGAAGAGGAAAAGGAGGAAGTGGAAGAGATATTCGAAATCGGAGACGATGTGTACCAGCCCGAGCAAATGAAGAAGATCCTTTCTCACATGCTCTCCACCATCAAGATGGGAGAGACCAAGGTACCTATCCTCGGTACGTACCTCAACACTTCAGCCGGTGCCGATATCGTCGAGTATCTTCAGCGAAGCATGGGCACCACGAGTGTCAGCTACGCCGAGCGTATTGGTCAGGACCTCATCTCCAACGGTTTTCTTCGATTGATCGGTAACGTTGGAAACACCTTTGCCAACAGCTCCAAGATGTTCTACCAGTGGCGACCAAAGGCATTTCAAATGTCTGGTATCCCTGAAAAGAAGAACCTCAACCGTACATTCTCTCTTCCCGCGACCGGTTCCGAGGGCGGCGATTCACCTGTAGTCGGCACTGTCAGCGAGTACCTCTCCAACTGGAACGTCCTCGGCAACTCCCATCCAAACGAGACTCCCAGCCAACGAATGCAACGAGAAGCGCGCGAAGCCGACGACAAGTACAAGGCCGGTGTTCTCAAACTTGATGAGCTGCGATGCGAGCTTGAGGAGGCTATTTTCGTTCACCTCAAGTTCCTTGAGCGCTGCGAGCTTGACCGCCTCAAGGCAGTAAAGACGGTCATTCTGGACTTTTCTGGTACGATTGGCAATGTTATTCCCAGCCTACAGTCCACCGTCGATCAGATGATGCTGTTCCAGGAAACCGTCCAGCCAGAGGGCGATCTGCGCTACTTGCTCGAGAACTATCGCACGGGGAGCTTCGTTCCCAAGGTTGTTGTGTACGAGAACTACTACAACAAGGTCGACGAGCACACATTTGGTATCGATTTAGAGGCTCGCGCGCGAGCTGACAAGAAGCGCGTCCCGGTCATCATCACCACTATTCTCACCTATCTGGACCATCATTACCCCGATCTCGAGGGCGACGAGGCTAGGAGAGGTGTTTGGCTCGTTGATGTTCCCCTCACTCAGACACATCGCCTGCGTTCCAAGGTCAACAACGGAAAGCTCATTTCACCCGAAGTATTCGACGAATTTGATATCCCTACGGTTGCCAGTCTACTCAAAGTGTACCTCTTAGAACTGCCCGGTAAGCATCGCCCTTGGCTTTTGAGCCGAACACCAGACGACTAACAGTTCTCCCTTTCAGACTCACTTGTTTCTTCTCACGTGTATGAGATTGTCCGTACCATCTATTCGTCCACGGCCGACTCATCTGATGTCTCCCGTATTGCTGTGCTACAACAGACGCTCTCTCAGCTGCGGTTAACTAACATTGCCACCCTCGACGCCTGTATGAACCACTTCACCCGCCTCATTGACCTCACTTCTGCCGATGACAATTACGTCTCAACTCTTGCCACGGCGCTTGCACCCTGCATCCTCCGGCCAAGGTCAGAAACGTCCCTGACCTTGGAAGAAAAGCACACTGTCCGATTAGTCCGGGACCTCTTTGCTCACAAGGATGCCATCTTCACCGCTCTGAAGCGCATGTCCACGCTCAACCACTCCTCCTCAGTCAGCGCCAACCGGCCGCGCGCTATTAGCACTGACGAAAGTAACCGCAAGGCCCTCATGGAGGAGCGGAATAAGGCTCTGCTCGAGAAGGCCACCGCCAACCGTGGGCGCGATAGAAGCCCTGCACCAAGCCCACGTGGTCATCGACGAGACCGCAGCACGGGCGGACCTGAGACTCGGTTCCCCATCCAGACGAGCCCAACCTCCGCTGTTGACCGACACCGCAGCAGTCTGGGTAGCCTCGGTGGCCTTGCCAAGCGCTCAAGTTTGGAAGTTCCAGCACCTGATGGTTCAGAGCCCGTGAATGGCACCAGTGTGAAATCATCTGATTCAGATACTACCGAGAAGCGCGACAGCGGAGGCCGAACGAGGTTCGTTGGCGGCAAGCGAGTTGCCCCTGAAACGCCCGAGCGCGGTGTGCAACTCGAGGACAAAGCCATGGAGGATTGATGCGTTTTGCCACGATGAGATGGGATGGATTCACGTGAAGCAAACTTGCCAGGAGGCATATCATTATTGCCAGTGATGGGGCGGAAAAGGAACGGAACGGGAATGGGACAGGGCCGGGGCCGGGAGACAGGAAGGAGTGAATCTTTGATGTCTCTTTCTGGGCTATCTATCGATCATGTGTACATGAATGGAGCATAAGCCAAAAGGAAGCAAGGGTGCTGGTTGATTTTCGTACATGTGCTACATTACGGGTATGGCGGCGATTCCAAGTTGGTTTTTCTTACATCTTCTTTTGGAGCTAGTTTGATGTCTATTTTCTTTTTTATTTTTGTTCATATCCCCTTGGTTGTAACTTTGCTTTCTCGTCTTCTGTCCTTGTATTTTCTTGACTTGTTGGATTGCGAGGACAGATGGTGTATAGCATGGGCGGAACGGGATGGATGGGTTGATAGGTGGGTGGCGTGGTGTAGGGTGTAGGGTGTAGGGTGTGTCGCGAAATCGACATGAAATCGAGGGTTTTATCTCCTTTGCAGAGAATTCATTTGCTTCACTAGAGAAGCTGGATGAAGGGATTGATGGCATGTTCTTCTATTTGTTTCGTTTCCTTCTCCTGCTGGCACTCAGGCTGACTAACAAGCTACATACGTGCGCGCAAAGGCTTTTGATAACCCATGACGAACCCAGCGATGACTTGATTGTCCATTCATATCAACGTATCATCTATTCTCCTATCAAACAGCCTCTTCTATTTTGGCCACACGCTTCTTCTTCTTCTTCTTGGCCACCACTTCTCCAGACGCGCTCCCTGCCGCTGGCGGCGTGTCGACACCACCATGAGCACTACTATGATCTGCAGCGTCATCCAGCGGCGCCATGCGCGTCTTCTTCTTCTTCGTCTTCCTGGGCTTGATCTCATCGCCCTCATCTCCGGCTGCGGTCTCCTTTGGCTTCTTGGCCTTCTTCTTCTTGACAACAGTCCCTTCGACATCAACACCTTGAGCAACTTGGATGCGCTCGTTTGCGCGCTGCATTTCCAAACGTAGCCTTTCAACTTCCTTCATAGCCTGCTGCATCTCAGCATCTTCTCGTTGTTGACGCTCATAGTCGTAACCAGCCGCAGGGGGCTTGTCCTCGAGGCTGAATGAGCCAATGGTACTTGAGTCGACCTGAAGGAGCGACTGCTTGAGCTTCCGTGATTTGGTCTTGGTGAAACTGTCCGAATTATTCTCTGAGTCATACGTACGCCCGCCGGTGTCGCTCCCTTCAAGGGTCTCGTCTGCGGCGACGATGACCCTTTGCCGCGGTGTCGGTCTGGGACGCTGTGGCTTCTGTTGTGATACGGGAGGGGTCCCAACTTTGTCAAGATCCAGCTGCATTATAGGGATCGAGTCAATATCAAGGTCAGGGCCGTTGCTATTATGGAGAATATTGTGGATGGGAGTAGAGGTTCGGGGCGTGCCATTGCTGGGGATGTAGAAGGGGTCGTCCTTGTTTCTCTCAAGTCGCTCTGCTTTCCTCCTGGCGACTATATCGGCGTCTAGGTAACTATCCTCGGCTGCTTGCTGGTAAGAGCCGACGTACTCCTCCTCAGGATCCGCCAATCGACTGATTGCAGGAGCAGATGAATCAATACTGGTTGGCGGTGGCTTCTCGTGGTAGTAGACCTCAAAGTCGTCTGAGTCATCTACTTCTAGAATAACAGAGTCTCCTTCTGCCAAAAGCCTGACGAGATTGGGATGGATGGGTTCATCCAAATCCAGGCCTTCAGGCATTGGGACGTTTCGTTGGGCTCCAATGGCCACTGAATTAAGCTCCCATCCATTGAAGAGGGACGGGATAGCCTGAGTAAGGAGCAGCGGGGGGTCTTGCTCAACCTCATCGGTGGAAGCAGGTTGGCCAGAGGCTGCTTCGGTGATGAGCTTGAGCAGCTCAGTGAGCTCAACAGCTCTCTCTTGAACCTCAAGGCTGGGATTCAGTTGGAGCGGCTCAAAGACATGCAATATGCGAGCCATGAGCAATGATACCTTGGACTTTCTCTCTGCCGTCCATGGTTCCGTCTCGTCTCCTACTATAACTGCAAAGACCTTGGTGGCGGCCTGGAGTGTCGTCGTAATCACTTCAGGATTTGTCGTCCTAGGAATCAACTGCAACAGGCCGTTCAGGCCATCATCTGGTATGGCCAACTGTGAGGCATATTCACCCATGATCCAGGCCACCGACTTCAGTGCCCCTGAAGTGATGGAGTATCCGGGAGGAGTATCAGTGTTCAGCTGGGTCAGGATGATTTCAGCAGCTCTTACTGCTGTAGATCTCATGGCTCGGACCTTGACCGCAACGTTCCGCAGCTCATCTCCAATTCTCACAGACACATCAACACGCGACTTGGGTGATGCCGAGTCGGCATCCAAGCTCCGTGCGGCCGGTGCCATCCTCACAAGCTGTATCAGGACATCAACGTACCAGTCGAAATCCAACACGCTTGAGTAATTGTCTTTGGCGCACATGGCTAGGATCCTTGCGATAACATCTGCGCGGTACTCATCTGGGAGAGGTGGCGCTTGTCCAGGGGTATTAGCTCCTGAAGCCTCCGCCGAAACATCGGTATCTGAATCGCCCTCCAAAGGAGTGCCAGCTTGCTGCCGGTCCCTGCTCGGCGCCGAAGTCTTGAGTTGCTTCATCAAACGGCCCACGATCGACATGAGATTATCGCCGGTGACCATCCCCTGAACCAGGTCCAAAGCTTGTATTCGGATGGTAATATCAGGGCTGTCTATGCAGTCCAGGATAACATCTTCTTGCTGTGACACAAGATATGGGTGTGTGATGACAATCTTGTTGAACGCTAACAAGGCGACGTATTTGACTGGGAATGGTCAGTCGGTCTGTCACTTGAAATTATGAAGTTTAGACTCACGATTAGGATCGCCATCAATCATAATCATGCCTCGCAGCTTGTTCACGCACAACGTGGCAATCTCATCAGTCCCGGATACCTCGTCTCCGCCTAAGATGCCACCTTGTATAATACCATTAATGCACTCGTACAGCAAGGACATAGCCGGCGTGGTTCGAATGATATTTGTAAGAGGAGGCAACAGCTTTCTCACAAGACGAGGCTCCAGCGGCGTCAACGTCGCAAACTACCTTCAAATCAGCCCCCATACTCAATATCTCACGACAGACGCTACTCACGAGTTTTATGAGCTTGATGGCCATCCAGTTATTACCACCATCCACCAAAAGCTCAAACATCCTAGGAGCAAGGGGGAGAAAGTCGTGTGGTCTTCGCCAACCCAGTTCGCAGACCACGTTAACAATAGCCGCAGTAACGCTTGGGTCCTCGTCCGAGTCCATGAGGCGCTCCTTTATCTTGGGCCATGCTGCTCGCAACGCTTCCGGGTACACGAGGGCAAGCCGATACAGCGTCACGAGCGTCTTCTTCCGGATGTTGGAGTGGCTGTGGCTCAGTCGTGGCAACAGATCGGCAAGCGTCGAGAGCGCAAGCGAGGGTGTAATAACGTGAGGCAGGGTCGCGATCGGGAGAGAGATGACGGTCGGTGTGGGCGAGCCGAGGTCCTAAACATATGACTTGTGAATACAGCTCCAGGCCGCAGAGATGGTGTGGTTTTCTCGACGCACCTTCTTTAGCAGGTTGGTCGCCAGCATGAGAACCTCAGTATCGGGTCGAAAGCTCTGAACAGCGCCCAGATATCCCACACGTTTGTGGTGGTACTTTGGGGACGACATGACCTCGAGCACGTGGAACGAAGCCCACGACATGTCATGGCCGACCATTTCGAGGTAGATGAGTTTGAGGAGCGCCGTCGCTTTGAGATCTGGAAGCGCAACATGTCAGCTACAGGCACCTCAACTCCCTAACAAGGCGACACAGCTTCGAGGCAAGCCCAGCCTGGCCTGGCGGTGGTGGTGATAAAACGAACCCATGTCTGAGCCACGAATCTCAGCGCGGCACTCCTTGAGGCTCTTCTGGATGTACTCCTTCTCATTTCCCTTGTGGTTCCGAAGCCCTCGGATGAGGTCGTAGAGCGACTTTTCGAACCTGCGCGCCGTCAGCCTCAGGAACTGTCATCCAGGCGATCTCATTGCGAAGCTGCGCTCCCTACATGATGCTGGCGGATGCCCCACGTGGGGCGGACCGCTACGAAAGGAACTGGCGTGTACGATGTGTTCGAACTCGGCGCCGGGGGAGGGGGAGGAGAGGAAGAGGAGGTCGTCGAGGGGAGGCCGTCAGTGTCTTTCGAGAGTGAGCCGGCACATGCCGTATGTCCGGCGTAGGTAAATGTCGGGTGTCGACGACAGGGACTGGGAGAGAAGCGGTGGTGGTCGTGGCTGGGGTAGATAGATGGGTAGATGGATTAATTAGTTACTCGATAGGGCAGATGAGCAATGACGGAATTGCAGCGTCCAGGTCGAGGTCGGCGGACAAGACGGCCCGAGCAAGCACAGCACACAGAGCGGACAGCGGACAGCGGGAGTAGCCACAGTGCAAGATCCGCTGTAACACCGCCTAGACTTGCACCTTGTCCAGTTCACGCAAGGCTCCGATGTTCGCAGTCGCCCGCTAAAAATAATCCTCATTACAGGGAGCTTTAGCGCTACAAACTCCCATTCCACACTGGACGGATACGTACCTTCTGTAAGTTCTCGAAAAGGGTAGGATGACATCGTCCAACTTTCTTGCAGAGCCTCAACACCAACATCGCCAACACCACTCTCACCAGCCAAGCTCCCTACGGAGCGCCCTTTAAACCCCCAATGCCACATCTATCTCCATCATTATAACCTCCTCAGCATCTCCACGACTCTCACTACTCATCCCCTATCTCCAATGGCCCTCCGCATCCTCCCACCACCTCCCCGCGCCGTCCTCGCAGCCCCCTCGCGCACCATCACCACAACCCTCACATCCCGCCAGCCCTCCTCCCGCCGCCCCTTCTTCTCCCTCCCCGGCTCGCCCCCCACCGCGCAGACCCTCACCGCCACCAGGACCCTTCCGTACCCCCGCGCGCCTCTCTACGACCTCATCGCCGACGTCGACTCGTACGTCCAGTTCGTCCCCTACTGCTCCCGCTCCCGCGTCACGCACTGGTCCGACCCGGACCCGGGCTCCGGGCGCCGCTGGCCCACCCGAGCCGACCTGCGCGTCGGCTGGGGCGGCTTCGACGAGGTCTTCACCAGCCGCCTGCACTGCGAGCCGGGCGTGTCCGTCGAGGCCGTCAGCGGCTCGACGCTGCCGGGGGGCACCGAGCCCGATGCCTCGGCCGTCTTCCGGAGCCTGGTGACGCGGTGGACCGTCAAGGAGCTCGCGGGGCCCCCTTCGCCGTCCACCCAGGTCCACCTCACGATCGACTTCCAATTCACAAACCCGCTCTACGCTGCTGTAAGCGCTGCCGTCTCTGACAAGGTAGCTGGGTTGATGATAGAGGCCTTTGAAAAGCAAGCCCGTGAGAAACTCGGGTCGCAGCGGAACCTTTAGAAATACGGGCTCGCACATCATGACATATATGCCAATCTTGCCACTTAGACATCTCATATGTACATTTATAGACATTCACGGCTCATGACAAGAGAAGGTCACTACACATAACTTAGACAATGCAAATACAGTTGTTTTATGTGTTTTTTTTT